>PVKH010007229.1:0-20378 GCA_004027955.1 Chaetophractus vellerosus | reverse complement strand
AAAGCCGCGCCTGCGCAGTGACCACTCTCGGCGCGTCACCGCAGCGGGGGGAAGGGGAGATATGTAATAAAATAAATAAATCTTTAAAAAAAAAAAAAGAAATCTAAAATTAAAGTGCTAACGTAAATAATTCATAGTACTGATTTGTTTCTAACTTCAACAATCCATCATCTTCAAAAGCTTCACCAAAGGAAAAATATATGAAGAAAACACATCTAGCACATTATGGGAAACAATATATAATTTTACACACATAACAAGTGGTGTTTTTATTAGAAAAATTTTAATTGACCACAATCACAAAAGACTGGAGAGGGCTTTCATCAAACAATTTCTGATTTTCCTGCATCAGAATAAGAGAATGAATTTTGGTGTTTGAATACCAAATTCCTGACAACTATTCATATGTTGATTGCTTAAAAGAGAAATACTTTCTCTCTCCGTGACTAGCTTTGTACTCACTGCAGATATCAGCAGAATCATTTAAGTAAAGGAAAAAGTAACTAAGTATATTAATACAAGTGAAAATATTTTAGCTCTCTAAGCAGGAAGGAGCTACATTCTTCTAGTTGGTGTATTTGCAATGTCCCTGAACAAAGTGTTGACAGCCTTGTAGGCTGACATAAATCCCTCACTGGATAGAGTAGATGAACTTGAGTGAACAGATTATTTTCATCTGTGACATTACTTCTTCCTTTAGGCTCCAAATGTTTTCTCATATGTAGAGTTTTAAAGAAAGTATTGTCAACTATGTCTAAGAAAGAATTTCATTTCTCTCAAATCTACTTTTCAACCAATGATTATAACTGACTTTTCCTGTACAAAACTGAAAAACAAAGGTGCACAATGGTTAATTCACCTTAAAGGTCTCCCTAAAGTGCTTCAGAGAGAAAAAAGCATTGATAGTATTTTTATATTATTTATCACAAGAACATATTGGATGGATTTTGAAATGCCAATGATATTTCTTTTTTGCCAGATTCTTTAAAACTGATGCATCAAGGGGAACCGATATGGCTCAGTGGTTAAGTGCCGGCTTCCAACATACCAGGTCCTGGGTTCAATCCCCGGCCCTGGTACCTCAAAAAAACAACTACAAACACACACACACACAAACCCACAAAAAACTCTTGAATGAATAACTGTCGAGTGAATTCTTCACCACTAAAACTGATGCGTCGTAACACTGATTAATTTCTATCTAATGTACTTGATATAAGTATCCAAGAAGAATTCTGAATAACTTAGAATAAAAGATATATTCTCTCTCATACTCTTCCCTTGTTTCTACAGTTAGTTACATGGTGATGCAGAATAACAATTTAAAAGCATTTCTAGATTTTAATATAAATTCAAGGTGTAGGGTATAAGCTATTGCCATTTTAAATTTTGTTTGGGGGAAGACAAGTATTTACTTAAAACTATAGTCTCCTTTTTGAGTCTTACTTGTTGGTAATTACAAAATCTAAACGCATTGTATTTAGAAACCCAGTTATCTAATATTATCAAGGATGCTGGTTTAAGCAAAATTTTTCTTCCCCCAAATTTTTGACTTGCACCTCCTCAAGCCTTCTGCAGGAGCTGTCTGGGCTCTCTGTCCATTTTTCAAAGATCATTGGACACTGGGGCCATTACAGAATGTTGCACTTACCAACACAAACTCGGCCATCCACGCCCACAGCTAGTCCAGGGGGACAGTCACACCGGAAGGACCCCTCGTTGTTGATGCAGTGCCCGTTCATGCAGATTCCTGGGGTCTGGCATTCGTCAACGTCTGCTCAGAGGGGAAAAAGAAGTCAGGGCCATTACTGGAGAAACTGAACTTTAACTTTATTACACAGTTTACCTCTTGCCACCACACTAGATGATCAGCCTTTTGTTTTCAACTTTATAACTTGTGAAAGAGTACATAGCTGTGATGACAAACCTTATATCTAAATGCAACCTTTTCAACCACATTTTCAGAAAGATTGACTGCAAAAGAAGTTGCCTTGCTTTACGTGTCAAGAATAAAAAGACTCACAAACTCCTCTTTCATTTTTGGTTATTTGATAATCCCATTTAATATGAAGTAATGGTTAATTCAAATTAGTTAAGCAAAATAACTTTTTTAGGAGGAACCAGGGATTGAACCCAGGACCTTGTACATGCAAAGCAGGCACTCAGCCACTACGATACACCTGCTCTGCTAGTAAAAGAAAATTTTAAAATACTAAAGCTGACTTCTGTAGTTACTTTTTATTTTCATTCACATAAATACTTTAACCAAAGGTGGATGCTGTTTTGGTATTAATTTGATCAGTTTATAATAATAAAAGAATTTGGGGTACTACTTCTAATTTTCAATTCACCTGCATTTACTAATGTAACCCAAGTTTAAATGGCATCTGCAAAAGAGAAAACAACCTTTGCAACACAGTACTGCCAAATCATGAAAATTCAAGACTCTCTGAATATACATGTAATAAGAAAATTAATAAAAATTGGTAAGAAAGCAGAAACTGCTAAGACCTAGGTCACTTTAGATGTGTATTTGTTTCTTAAGAAATGCTGAAATAAAGTTACACCCTGTAACATAAAGCTAATCTCATATCCTGTGTTCAATCCAAGTCAGCTAACCTAAGATGACATCCCAGTCATTAGTTCAACCAGCAAAGCTATTTATTTCTATTTAATCCTGTACTCTCTTTTCTTGGAAAGTCAAGAGGCAATTTCTTATTCAGAAACATGAGAATCAGTCTCAATTTTCTCTCTCTACTGTCAGTGGAATTTCACTGACACTATAGAGAATGCTTACGAGTCTTGCTTGGTATTCTGATAAGCTTGTGCAATTGGAGGCAAAAAGCATTACTGAGTTAATATCTAAAATGAAGAAACTGAAAAAGTAAACAAAACTTGTTTCTCTGTAAGAACTGCAAAATGTATTCCACCTTACTAAATTCCAACTGTGAGTATTATTGGCCTTCAAAATGGCTTCGTATATAAAATAATTGATAGGAATATTCAGATTCTTTCTTCACCAAGTCAATGAAAATTTTTCAGATAATATCAATGTAGTTCCTAACGATGAATGGATTAGTTTTATAGAAAAGATGTAATTCTAGATCAGTAATGAACAATAGTAAAAATCTAGTTCTGAAAACATATTGAAACTATTCAAGATTTTTTTCCTTCCTCTTTTTCATTTCAAGCAAGGAGTAGAGAAAAATTATTTCTACACTGTCTTCCCCAAGGCTTGCTAACACCGATATGTCATTCCCTTAATTTTTTCTATAGCATTATTATTTTTGTACAGACCACAAATGTGTGTTTTTCTAGGAAACTTCACATACCTGTCTTACTAAATTAGTAGAATATGTGAATAATATGAAATCCAAGCAAAGAAACTGAAGTGATTCTTACATGATTCATTCAACTAAAAAAGATGCTTTCAATCATGGTAACTTTCCTATCTCAAAGCCGTACATACCAGTACAGTAACGCCCATTTGGAGCCAAGACAAATCCTGGTTTGCAGATGCACTTGAAGCTGCCATCTTCATTAATGCACATCCCATTCAGACACATGTTGGTTGTTGTACATTCATCATGATCTGCAAGAAGGAGAGTGACTTAGACCACTGGCCTTGAGGGGACCAGTTTCTTCTCCTTCCATAAGCAATCCCCAGCTGAATTCCACTATATAAATGAGCCATGTACTCATGGATTTTTATAAAAGAGGAACGAATGCCAACTGAGTGAGACAAACAGTGTGGAGAATGTGAACGGCTTTTAGCACAAGGAACTTAGAATACTTTTTCTGTACTTAGCTGTTATTAAAACCACAGAAACCATAGCATTTTATTTTGAACACCGGGTATTTCTTTTGTTAGAGAAAATAAAGCAATGACAAACCACATTGTAAGTGAAATGATCTAGAATTTCATTAGTGGGTGACATATAGCATGTTGCTATGTGAGTACAGTATTTCTGTGGATGATTGCTATCTACAGCTCTGCTAGACATCACCAGGACCTCAAATTTAGAGATCTGAGTGATTACCACATATGCCAAACATTTTAATATCCCCCTCCAGGGAGAAAAGACCTTCACTATCTTGTCATTGTTGTAACCTCAACACCTGAAATACAGTAGGTACCAAAGGATTATCTGGACTTCTGAAAAGTACCTGTTACTTATTATTAAACATATACTGCACAGAAAATTTCCAGAAGCAGTAAATTTTTCATTTTTGTGACATTTTAAAAAAGCCTACCCCTTCACTTTAGTAGTCTAATGCTAAAAGCATTTATTTTTTAACTCTCAAAGTCATCTGAAGAGCTCTCACATATGTGGTATGTGAACTTTCATGGAAACAGTATATATGATTCTAAATAAAAATGTATATCCTTTAAAACTCTTTTGCAAAGGACGAGACAATTTCCATACCAACACAGTTTTTCCCATCTGTAGTTAATTCAAAGCCGGCATTGCAAATGCACTGGAAACTTCCATCTGTGTTCACGCATCGACCATTTTTACAAAGAACTCCATTCTGGATGCACTCGTCAATATCTAGAAAGATTAACAGTAGCTGTACATTATTCTTTTTACAATACTTATAAATAGAAGTGGTAAGATAATAAATATAATTTTAAATGTCCAGATTGTTTTCATATGTACTATCCAAGCTCATGTTGCTTCTTTAGCAAAATTTCCATCTCTCACAGCTTTTTTTTTTTTACCTGTGTAAGGAGCTGTAAGCAGTTTTACATCCCTGACTTACAGTAGCTGAACAGGGAAAGAAACAGAAAAATGAAATAGGATGTATAGTGAGCCTCAGAGAGGAGTGGGTCGTAGAGGTGGAATTACTGGTGCAGCTGTTTTTGACATAGTGGTTGATGACCTTAAAAGTCAGAGCAAAGAGTCGAGAGAATTTCTGATTAAGAGTAACATGATGAAAACTACTGGAGAAAGTCGATTCACGCAGCTACCCATGGATGAAATGAAATATAAGACACACAGAGTCATCTGCTAAAAGGATTCTGAGATGAATCAGCAGTGAAGTAGAGAGTTTGGATGATAGTGGTGTGTGTAGCAATGAAACTGAACAAAGACTAGGCATGATGTGGTGTTGGACTATGTGTGGGGGGCAAAGAAAACCACCATAAATCTTAGGCCTGGTTAATCAGAGAACAGTAATGCTACTGCTGTTACTTGGAGAAAGAAAACTGTGGTCTAGGGAGAGACAAGAAACTGAATTTTGTGAATACCATGTTGCCTAGTGTTTATGTTTCAAGGTAGCACCTCTAAGGGTAGTATAAAATCTGTAATAATGTAACAGCACTTATTTTATTCCACGTTTTACTTTAATAATTTTACTTTTAACCTCAATAAACTTGGTCATTTTCTTTCATGGAACATTTTCACATGTGAAAGCAAACTGCCTTACCAATGCATGCTTGCTTGGTAGGAGTCCGCTGGAATCCAGCATGACATTTACAATAATAGGATCCAGGTGTGTTAACACAATCTCCATTAGTGCAAGGATTTGATGTGCATTCATCAACATCTGTGAGCGGCAAAAGAAACCATTATAGACTTCAACCCATTTGTAGAAATGTTTGTTTAAAATACATTTAGCCCTCCCAAATTTGAGAGAAGGCCAGTCAGTGGTAATAGTCTAAATAGCAGAATATTTAGAAACGAACGAAAATTCCCACATACAGAGGCTAGTCTTGAGATTTACAAAAAAAAATGTGTCTATTGGAAATTATAATCCCCTATGATTTGCTTTAATCAAGAAATAATTTTACAATTTGAATACTGCATGATGATTAAAAACATGGGCTCTGAAAAGAGACAGTCGTGAGTTATAATAGGCTCTAGTGCTTATTATCTTTAGTACTCTGGGCACGTTAATAGCCTTCTAAGACTTAGTACAGTGTCAGAAGAAAATTAAAGGTTTTGAAGATATATTTATTCATATTACATGTAGTCACTGCTATTAGTTTTAAAGAAAAAAATCCACAGATTATGGCATTTCTTTGCCATTACTTTTTGGTGAACACAACTATATATGCAAAATTTTGAGACACTGATAATATTTTGTAGTAACAATCACAGGGTGAGGCAGAAAATGGAAATTAATTCAAACAAAGCCTATGGTTTTCAGTTATTTCAGGTTTAAGATCTTAAAATTGGCAAAGGGAGTTTTCACATAAAACCAAATTTTATGAAAATACTAGTTCTGATCTTCAATGTTAAGAAATGTCAAAGTTTTTCATTCAATTCCCCCTAAGGTTTGATTAAATGCAACCCCGTTACAGAATTCATGGACTGCAAAACCAGACTGAACAGTTTGGACTAGTCAAATCCCAGCAAAATCATGTGTGCTATTCAATGTGTTAGAAGTTCAATTCATCATTTCTCAGCAATGCCTGCTAAAATTATTTTGAATTCTGGCAAATTAAAAACCTGACTGGCTGGTGGGATATAATGATTTCGCATTACATATACATGCATAAGCCATTAACATATACAGTTTCAGCTAAATTGGAGAGCACAACAATAAAATCAATCCACAGGTTTACCATTTTAATAAACAGATTACTCCTTTCACAGATGTTTGTAAAAGAGGAACTGTACTGTATCAAGCTCACCAACCTCATTTATATAAACAATGAGGCTGAATGCAATTAAGGCCTCTCTGGTAAAAGAGGAGGGGAGGGGCTCATAGAGAGTAAAATTGGAACAACAAAGAATAACAGGATTAAATGCTTTCTCAATTCATCCAAAGATCCATTTAGCCCATTAAGACAAACTTACATTTAAACGTTTGGTTGATAACATCAATCCTACTGAGCCAAAGGAATGAAGCAAAATGAGGAAAGAGAATTTAGATTATTAGCAAGCTTACAGAGTATAATTACAAAATATCACCTTTAGTTTGCAGTGTTAAAGATAACTTAATTCTCTGTGTATACTTAATATTGAAACACAACAATTAAAAATGTGTTAAAGGTACATTTACAGAAGCCTCAAAGAAAAGTTCCGTTCTAGAGAAGAACATGAAAGACCATGCACCCAACAGCAGGTAAACTTTCTGGTAAGCCAAGTCACTTTTCAGGACCTTATCTCTCTCCCTGAGGCTCCTTGTTGCTATGACATCTCTGCCAGTTATTTTGCCATTATAAGTATGATTCACTTCTGTGTCCTTACCCCCTCACAGGCCTCACTAAAGGTCCAGCAGACTTAGACTACATAATAGTTCATTTATTTATTTCTTCCTTGGAAGTGAAAACCAAAAAAACTATTTATGACTTTACAATTCCGTATGACTTAAAAACTGCCATTTATTGTTTTGCTATGCTTTCCAGGGTTATTGTGAGATTTTAAGTAAGTTTTAAACTAATCACAAATGACCACTGCCATGTTCTGAAACATACATTTCATGTCTTATTTCTGAGACACTTATTTTGCCTTGTTTAAAAGAATACTTAAAAATTACAGTCTGTGTACTTTCCAAGTTTTCACTGGGGACTGAGTAATTTTAAGCACAGTTCATGGGATTTTATAATTCTTAAAATAAATGAAAGAATTGCCAAAAATGTTGATTATTAAAATGGTTAAGTTCTCAAATACTATTGGGGTAAGGGATATTTGCCCTTGAAAAATAGTTTATATTTCAACTTAGAAAAGACTTTTTAATTTGTGAGGGCTCTAAGATTACCTGTGGTCCAACTGAAACAGCAATTATCTCTTGACTGTTCTAAGTCAGAATAATTTGAATCAGTTAAAACCACTGCCAATAACAGTTTGACTTACACAGATGCTAGGAGAGTCTTAATTTTATTTTAAAACAGAATTCTCAGGAAAAGGAAAAAAATAAGATGAGTAAATATAACTGTTTCCAGGCCTTGGGGGTCATTCTCATAATAGCAAAATGGAAGCCAATTCTATTTTCCTTGTCTTTGATCTTTTAATATAGTTATTGTCTTTCAAGTTATATTGCTTCATCAGGTATGTAATAAAAGCTCCAAATTGCAATGGCAGTTTATTATTTCTCAAAACACCAGTGCAATTAAAATAGCTACCAATGCAATTTAAAACACTAGTTAACATATCCTCTTAGCTTTTTCTGATGTCCCAACTTGTTGTTTATATGGTCAAACTGATTAAAAGCTGACACTAGAAAGAGAATAGGATTACAATATTAATTTTTTTTCTGAAAATGTGTCCCATAGCTATGTCCCTATCAATTACAACAGTTAGAAATATAACCAAAGAGGATTTTATCTTTGGGGGGGCTGGATGATGAGACCCATGTAGAGTGGAACTCTGCAACAACGTTTGAGTAAAACAAAGAAGCTTGAGATTTATATTAACATAATAACCGTGCAGTTATGCAATCCCAAACATTGCGTTAGATGGAATTTATATAAAGTAGTTCTCCTTTACTGGGTTCTGTGAAAAATTAGGCACTAATAGTATAAAACATTCACTGAATATAGAGTGGTGCAACTATGCATTATTCTTGAGAGAACTGAGAAAACATTTCTGCATCATTTTCTGCAGGGCTTACTTCTCTAACAGAACCCTGATTGAGAGAGTTGGGTGGCAGCATGACTGCAGAAAGGAACTTTTTCCCCCCATATAATAAACTTTATTTATAGAGACGTTTTAGATTGCATGAAAGTCAGAAGGGAACTTTTGATTCTTATAAATAGTTCTTCTTTATACCAATGGTTAGCAAATATACACCCCTAGAGTACAGGTGATTTTTGAGCTAAAATAAGGTGTACCTAGGTGCTCTGTTACTTAACAAGCATCAAGTACAATCAGCTAAGCCTGGGCTGTTGCATATGGTTATGCACTGCATCAGCCTAGGTTTGTCATTCATGTGAAGAGCACCCTTTGTAGGGCTGTCCAGTGCAAAACCTGTGCAACTGTACTTAGGAATCCAGAGGTAAGCCTTATTTAATCACTCTCATCTTGTAGCTCTGTATGTGGTTTAGAATGATTGTTTTTTTCCCCAAATCTTATGGTATTTGGTTGACATTTTCTTTTATAATCATGGCACACATAGATTTCTTCATTTTAGCTTGGCAAAATTATGATTTTAATTCTCTCTGTACATGATCTCTTGTCTAGATTGTATAACAGAAGACCTAAACCCAAGTCTGGTATTTAGGGTTATGGCATGATGAAACATATATGTGATCATTTGCTGAATATGATAAATAAATGAAAGAATAGTAGCCTCAAAATGGCTGAAACCTCATCATCCTAAAACCACTCTCAAAAGACCATCAAAGCCCTTTTAATTACCAATTCCAGTAAACATTTTTGTCCTCAATATATTTCACTTTTCTGCTGCATTTAATACCTGGCATTATTTTTCTCTTGAAAGTATACCTATGCATAGCTTCAGTGACATGCCCCTTTCTGAGATTATTTTGTTGCGGCCCAGCATCTACTACTCAGTTTTCTTTGAAGGTGTTAAATATTGCTGTTTCACAAGGTTATAGCTGTTATGTTTTCACTTTTCCTGTTTTTCAGCCTGGGTGACAATGTTTACTCTCCTGGTTCTAGTAGCCACTTGTCTGCTGCTGACGACTAAATCTATTAACTCCAGGTCTGAACCCTCTTCTTAGCTTTAGACTTCTATAATAAAATGTCCTAGACACCTAACACTTAACATGTCCAAAAGAGGCTCATCAGATACTTCCTGCCAATGTGCACCTATTTCTACATTCCCTAACTCAGTTAATGACACCACTATATAAAGCCAGATACTCAGGTGACAATGTGGTTTCCTATTCTCTAACTCCCCACAATCCATTTGTCATCAGGTCCCTAAATAACAGTAGAATAATTTCATTGTTACATAATCCCACATCATTGTCATAATTTCTTGCCTGAGTTTATTACAAAAAAATATCCTAACTGACCTATTTTTTCTAATTTCTTAGTGCTAAATCTTTACACTGGAAAAATAGGAAGGACTTTTGCTTCTGGCCAAGACGGATCTACCCTCCCACTTGAAACATCCAAGAAAGAGACAAAAAATATATGTGCGATAATGGATCTTAAGAAACTATCTATCAGAAAAAAAGTACAGAGATCCCTTAGCTTATGACCTTGAGAGAGTTTCCAAGCTATGGTGTAGAGAAGGGAGCATCCAGGCAGAGTCCAGCAGGCTCTGAGTCTAAACACAAGGCACCCAGTGCTTGCAGAACACAGTGCTGGAGAGGGGAGAGCAGTATAGAGAGAGGCTTTAGGGGGGTCCTTCTCAAATATTCAGCAGAGTACGGATCAGTACATGCATGTAAGGAAACAACCTAATGTTGGAGGAAGAACTGTGCAAAAGTATAAGAGGGAACAGTGCTTGGCCATCACACGGGGTGGGAAGAATGTCCATTCCCAATAGTCCACTGGAAAACCTCCTGGGGTATGGGGCAGGGTACTAGGGCAGGGACTGAGCCAGGCCCACCCCAAAAAATATTAAAAGACCAGAAGGGATCAAACTGTCTCTAAGGAGCTCAAATGCATCTCAGAACAAAGTTCAAGAATAGTTATAGAACACAAAAATATCCAACACTCAATGAGGTAAAACTCACAATTGTGTCCAATCAAAAGTTATAAAGCATGCAAAGAAAAAGGAAAATATGACTCATACTGAAGTGATAAATCAACAGATTGAATCCACCCCAGGACTGACATAGATATTAGAATCAGCGAAGACACTGAAACAGTTATTCTATTCATGTATTCCATACATTCAAAAACCAGAGAAAAGATGAAAAGTATTAGAGACATGGGAGATATAAAAAATACCCAAGTTGAACTTCCAGAGATGAAAACTGCAATGTTTCAGATGAAAAATACACTGGATATAATTAAAAGATTATATTGGATATTATATAAAAATATATGACATTATTATATAAGAAAAGATTAGTGAACTTGAAAACACACTATTAAAAACAATCTAAAAGGAAACAGACAAAACAGAATTTAAAAAAAGAAACACCTAAAAATCTGCTGCCCGTAGGAAACATACTTTAAATATAAAGACACAAAAAGGTTAAAAACAAAAAGATGAAAAATGTTTTATCATATGGCCACTAATCAAAAGAAGCTGGAGTGCTCTATTAATACCAGAAAAATAGATTTCAGAGCAAGGAAAATACCAGGGATAAAGAAAGCCATTTCAAAATGATAAAGGGAACGTTCATGTTTATGCTTCAAAATACATGAAAGAGTAATATACAAATGTACACTAATAGTTGGAGATTTCAATAACCATCTCTCAATAATTGACAGAAGTAAATAGAAAGTCAGTAAGGTTACAGAAGTCTTGATTAACACTATCAACCTACTTGACCTACTTGACATTTATAGAACACTCCACAACACCAGAGAAGACGTATTCTTTTCAAGGATATGTGGAACACATGCCAAGATAGACTACATTTTGGGCATAAAACAAGTCTTAATAAATGTAAAATGATTCAAGTAATACAAATTTTGTTCTCTGACCACAATAGAATTAAATTAGAAATCAGTAACAGGAAAATATCTCAAAAGTCCGCCAGCATCTGGAAACTAAATAACACATTTCCAAATAACCCATAGGTAAAAAAAAAATGAAAAAAGAAATTGAAAAGGATTTAGAAATGAAGGAACATTAAAATGCAACATATCAAAATTTGTAGAAAATAGCTAAAGCAGTACTTATAGCTCTATAAGCCTGTATTAGAAAACAAAGGTCTCAAATCAATGACTTCAGCTTCCACCCTAAGAAACTAGGGAAAAAAGAACAATAAAAGTAAAAAAAGTAGTAGAAAGAAAAAAAGGATCAGAAAATAAATCAATGAAATAGGAAAAAAAAAAAAACCCACTAGAGAAAATGAAGGTAGTTCTCTGAGAAGAGCAATAAAATGGTGGGAATAATTTCCAAACAATTTAATGAGGCCAGTATTACCCTGACTCCAAAGCCAGAAAAACATATTACAAGAAAAGAAAACTACACACCATTATCTCTTATGAATGTAGATGGAAGAGTTCTAAACAAAATTTTAGCTAATCAAATCTGTCAACCTATAAAAGGGATAACACATCATTATCAAGGGAGTTTTATTCCAGGTATGCAAGTAATTAACCATATTAGCAAACTAAAAAAGAAAAAAGCAAAAGATCATTATCAATGGAAGCAGAAAAAGCATGTGAAGGAATCCAACATCCATTCCAGATAAAATCTTTCAGCAAACTAGGAAGACAAGAAAACTTAATCTGATAAAGGCATCTTCAGAAAACCAACAGCTAACATCATACTTAATGGTAAAACACTGAATGCTTTCTCCTTTAGATAATAGACAAGGTAAAGATACCGTCTCCTTCTATTCAACATTCTACTGTAAGTTTTAAGCAGTTAAATAAGGCAAGAAAAAAAGAGAAGTATTTATATTTGAAAGGAAAAGTAGAACTGTTGGAAATTGAAATAAGAAATACGGTATCATTTACAATACATCAAAATTATGAAATATTTAGTCATAATGTGACAAAAGATGTAAAAGACATGTACATTGAAAGCTACAGGGCATTGCTCAGAGAAATAAGAAAGACTTAGTAAAAGCACGAGCCATGAAACAACAAATTGATAAATGAATTTCATAAAAATTTTAAAATTCTGTTCTTGGAAAGATATGCTAAGAGATGAAAAGACAAGCCACAGAGTGTGAGAAAATATTTACAAATCACGTTTGATAAAAAACTTGTATCCAGAATGTATAATGAAACCTTTAAAAGTCCACAATAATAAAGCAAACAATCCAGTAAAGAATGGTAATGAAAATTTTTTAATACCGATTGTGGTGATAAATGCACAACTATGTGATTATATCAAAAGCCAATTGAATGTACACTTTGGATGGACTGTACGGTATGTGAATATATCTCAATAAAATTGCTTTTAAAAAAAGAATGGATGAAGATATGAATTGATACTTCACCAAAGAAGTGTCAGATAGCAAAGAAGCACATGAAAAAATGGAAAACATCTTTTTACTGTGAATTTTAGGGAAACGTGAACTAAAACTACAATGAGAAACCACTCTGCACACTTACTAAAATTGCTAAAATTGAAAAACTTGGCCATACCAACTATTGGCAAAAATGTGGAGGAACTGTAAGTGGAAATGGCACAACCATTTGGAAAATATTTGGCAGCTTCTTAAACAGTTAAATATACTCCTACCATACAATCCAGCCATTCAACTCCTAAGTATTTTATCCAAGAGAAAGAAAATGTTCGTATGAAGACTTATACGTGAATGTTCATAGCATCTTTATTTTAAAAGCCAAAAACTAGAATCAAACCAAATGTTCATAAATAGGGGAATGTGGCATATACATAAAATGGAATACTACCCAGCAACAAAATGAAATTAATTATTTATACTTGCTACAACATGGATGACTCTCCAAACAATTATGCTGAATGAAAGAAGTCAAAGAGTACATAGAGTATGATTTCATTTACATAAAATCCTAGGAAATGTAAATTAATGTATCATGCCAGAAAGTAGATCAGGGCTGCCTAGGGGCAGGGGTAGGGGTAGAAAGGAGGAGGATCAAGATGGAGAGATTACAAAGGGGCACAAGAAAGCCTCTTTTAAGGGTCAAGGATATGTTCATTATCTTAATTATGATGGATATGTTCACTTTCTTGATTTAGTCATGATTTCACTGGCTTATCCACATGTCGAAAACTTCTCAAATTGTATACTTTAAATATACATAATTTATTGTATGTCACTTT
Source organism: Chaetophractus vellerosus (assembly GCA_004027955.1). Taxonomy (NCBI): domain Eukaryota; kingdom Metazoa; phylum Chordata; class Mammalia; order Cingulata; family Chlamyphoridae; genus Chaetophractus; species Chaetophractus vellerosus. Next base: position 6,575 of record PVKH010007229.1, on the reverse strand, counting down.
TAATTCAATAAAGCCGTTAAAAAAAGTTTTATCACTATTTTCATTGTGATTAACTTAAAAAACGATCGGACCCTGTCTTTCCCTGCTTTAAGCTGCTTCTGGACTTACCAATACCTATAATATAAAGCATGGTCTATAAGGTCCTTTGGGGCCACCTCCCAGCTAAGCTCTCCGGCTTTATCTTCCTGTATGGTTTTAGAAATAGTTGCTTGGAATCTCCTTTTTTTTTTTTTTTTTAAACACATATATTGGCATGAGTTGGGAAAGTTTGAGGAAATATTCAAGGAGTGGCATCTGGGGACCAGAAATCCACTTGGGAAAACCAAGGCACTTGGTGAAGTTATAGTTGGCTTTATGGGCATGGGTCCCAACCTGGGAGTATTGATTACAGCTTTGACTGGTGTCTTCAGAGATAGGATACATCATAGCATACAACTTCTTCAAGATTTCAAACTAAGCAAGCACAGCTTAGGAGCCTAAACAGTATGAACAGATGCAGCTTTCAAAATCTTTAGAACTCCATGTGGAATGGGTTCTCTGCCTCTCTCTCAATTGGTTCAGAGTTCAGGCGGAGAAGAAGAGTTATGTATTGTGATTAACTTACACAGGGGGACCCTGGTTCTATCCAGATACTGATGTGACCCCTAACTACTGCAGACCCTGCTGCTTGATTAGATATCCCTAGCTGTCCCTTCCTCTTATTCCTCCAATGCACAAGTCATTGTCTACAAGTGCAAATCAATAAAAATTGTATTTAGAGAATCAGAGCTTCCCAGCCTAACATTAATTATGTGGGAAAATGCCCTCTGAGTTTCACACAAATTTCTTACAGATGAACTTTTGGAATATGACTTAGAAGAAAGTTGGGGGCTCTCTAAAGCAGTGGTTCTCAAAGTATAGTCTGTAGATCCTGGAGGCCACATAGATGATTTGGGGATAAGAGAGCTGGGGGGTAGACGTTGAGATCAAAACTATTTTCATAAAACTATTTTAAGAACAATATTAAGATTTTTTTTTGCCTTTTTAACTGTGTTATGATTTGCACTGATGGTGCAAAAGCAAATGGTGGCAACTTAGTACAAATTAACTCTGATACCAAACTGTCCTAGTAGTCATTATATTCTTTACTACCATGAACTCACAGTGTATTTAAAAATCCAAATTTCACTTAAGAACACCAATGATGTCTCAGTTAAAATTATTACTTAAATTAAGTCTTGACCCTTGAGAAGCACATTATTAAAATAACTCTATGACAAAATGAACATTACACATTGCTGAGGCCTGACGTACCATGGCTGGGTTGAGGAAAAGCATTTGTGCAATTGTTTGAGTTGTGTCCTAAACTAGTGGTTTTTGTTTTCCATGGAATGCTATTTTTACATGAGAGAATGACTGGCTGACATACTACAGTTATTCAGACTTGTGAACTTAGCAGACGTTTTCCTGATAAGACTAAAGTGAGCCTGCCACTTTAAGGAAAACAGTAAGGTTGCTAAGGTTAAAACTTTAGGCTTGTAAGTGAGAGTTAGAATTCAGAAAAGTTCTTGAAAGCTTCTCAATATTTAAGATTTTATCAAATGTGATTTTTTGGTATTAAATAATGATGCATGGCATCTTTGGAATAATCTATATAACTTAGCAAACTAATATATTTCAAAGAAAAATTACATGATGCTACAAAATCCACTCCAAGCCCAAGACAGTCAAATGGACTTTAATGTAACAGATTTTGAAAAGTTTATTGATGTGATTTCTGATTCTACATTGCAACTAAATTTCAGGAATCTAACACTTGCTGAGAATCAATGGAGTGTCAAAGAATATCCACAATTACTCAAAAAGGCTATTAAGATATTTCTTCCATCTTTCAACTACATATTTGTTGAGGATGGATTTTCATTGTATTCTTCAACCAAAACAATATATCACAAAATTAAACAAAGAAGGAGGCATGAGAATCCAGTGGTCTTCTATTAAGGCAGACATTAAAAAGATTTTCAAAAATGCTAAACTATGGCATTCTTTTCAATACTTTTTTGTTTAAGAAAATGGTTTTTTCATAAATATGTTATTTATAGTTAACATGCAGTGGGTTTATTGTTATTTTTAAATGAATAAATAAATAAATATTTTAAAATTCTCATCTGTGATTTCTAATGAGTTAATTATTGATAGATAAAGATGTTCATTAACTTTTAATAGTATTAATGGGTCCTGCCTGAGATAAAAATATTTGCAAAACCTTTGCTCTAGAGTGTGATATGTTAGCAGCTCATTGTTGTCTTGTATTTTTTTCAGAGTGGATTCATGCTCCATAAATCCACTTCCAAAAAATATTCATAGTTATGGAGATTCCTTTTATCTTTAATTTATATCAAGACAAAATAATTCTTCTAAGAAGGAAGGAAAGGGAGAGACAGAGACAGAAACCACAATATTTAGCACCTGAAAGGGTGTGGTTAAGGGAGATACACGGATGTGCACACCTACAGGAGAAACCCAGGATATAAGCTTTACTTCCCAAGTCTTTATTATTAAACTCAGTCCAATTTGTTTCTATAGTCCAGCAGCTATTCAAAAGGATGAAAGAATCAGGAACTTACCTATGCAATCCCCATTTGCATCCTGCTTATAACCCATGTTGCATTCACATCGGTAGCTAGAAACAGTAGGTATGCAGCGTCCATTTAAACAAAGATTAGCATGGTGCTTACAGACATCTATTGTCTGGTTCAGAATTGCTATGAAAAATTAAAGCACAAGTAATATTTAATCTTATAACATGCATTCACTTTCTTAGCATTAATTTTTAACAGGATATTTAATAATAAATTAATCAGGTATATATCAAAAGCCCACATTATAATTTTTTTTGTAGGAGGTACCAGAGATTGAACAGAGGACCTCATACATGGGAAGCAGGCACTCAGAAACTGAGCTACATCCATTCCCCACATTACTTTTTATTTTATTAATATTTTAATGTAGAGGAACTAAAACATGTTCTTGGGACACATGGTTTAACTTGCATTTGTGAAGTTACACATCTGGAATCTTTGCCCATAATGATGTCTTTTTTAAAATTCAGGAATGTTCTATACAATTAAGTGCTTTCCATTTACCCTTTTTGTAATTCTGCTGAATATTCCGATATAGTAAATAGGTAATATACCAAAAAGAAAAAATATATAACACTGTGGGATATCATTAAATATTATTAGCAAGGGTAGTTCTTTTAAAAAATGAACTTAAATGTCAAGTACACCAATGCCAATTCTGGCCCAAAGCCCACAGTTCTCAATTTCTTACGTTAACAAAAAAAGGGCGAGGAAAAGAAAGATATTTGCATTATAATATTTGGATAGGCACGAAGCAAGACTTATTTAGTTTATTTCAGTTGAGAAATTGTTCTGGAAAATAATTGAAGGGGTGCATGCACCAGGCAGCTGCATAGGGTCAAATGAAATACACTGGAATAAAAAATGTGCTTTGTGGTGGCATCATCTGGAATGGAGTATTAATGAGCTCTCATCTGTATTTTCAAAGACAGCCTGGGTCACTCATTCTTTTCTTCAGTTTAGCACAAAATTTATGAAAGAGAAAAATAATATTTTCCTAAGCATTCTGTATTACTATATTACATTTTAGATTCTGAAATAGGTTTTACACACACACAAGCATCTTTGAAAAACTAAAGATGATGTTAGATACCACCTGAGGCAGAAAACTGAAGAATACATGCAAAAAGTGAACACTCACTCAGTCCAGTGATGATGGGCCCCTGTCCCCCGGCCCCTGCACCAGCTCCCCCTGCGCCAGGAGAAAATCCATTGCCTCCAGGGATGGGGATGAAGCCTGTTCCTCCTGGGCCATAGCCATTACCATGGCCACTTGGGGCAAAGCCATTCCCCCCAGGACCTCCAGGTCTGGAACCAGCACTCCCTGGAATCCCTCCTATTGGAAGTCCATCCATGCAAAGTCTGCGATATTCCTCTACAAGAAAAGAAGGTTCGGTTAAACACAAATGGATAGATTTCTGCATAATAAAAGCAGTGTGTGCATTGTAATAGGTCAGCTTATCTTAACTGCATGACACAATATGAAACAGTAAGTTATTATTACCCTGATAAAATGTCTTCAATACCAGCAGTAACAGGAAAAGCAATACAGACATGCCTCGTTTTGTTGCACTTCGCAGATACAGCGTTTTGTTTTTGTTTGTTTTTTTTTTAACAAATTGAAGGTTCGTGGCAAGCCTGTATTGAGCGAGTCTATCAGTGCCATTTTTCCAAAAGCATGTGCTCACTTGGTATCTCTGTGTCACATTTTAATGAAGGTATACACATTTTTTAGACATACTGTTATTGCACATTTAATAGACTACAGTATAGTGTAAACATAGCTTTTATATGCACTGGGAAAACAAAAAATTCATGACTTGTTTTATTGCGGTGGTCTGGAACTGAACCCACAATATCTCTGAGGTATGGCTGTACTGTCAGCAGCAGGAAAAGTTATAAATGTTTTTTTTTAAAAATTAAAACCTATGTGCCACATTATTTTAACCGAGTTGTATAACTAAAGAATTGTCTATATGTGCATTTTGATTTTATGCCCCTAAGTACAACTCATAAAATTCCAGACACATAAGAGTGAATGAAAGAAATTTACTCAAATGGATAAAAATGAAGCCTGTAGGGGATTCATTCTGTATAGTGGGCTTTATTTGAATCATCATCACTATTGCACTTACCATTTTCCCTTTCTCCCTTCTTCTCTTTAAAGGATTAGGTACTAATATGGCTTCAGAATAATATTTTTTCTAATGTGGACTTTTAATGGCAGAGAGTATTCAGTAAACTTTTAAACCTGTTCATTATTTGCTCAAGTATCAAAGCTAAGAAAAGAGAAGAAAGAATATAGTGATTGCCTCTAATTCCTTAACTATACTCAGAATTAGGGCACTATATCAGAAGAAACGGAAATTATTTAATTCAAGTAATTATTTCAGTATTAATATTACTATTATATATTGTTAGTGGAACCATGAGTTTCCATAATTATTTACTATGCATCAACTCTGCTTTTTATTATTAGATTTTGGTATTTTATGGCTAAGAGATTTTGAAAGAATGTGCTTTGATTTTCCTCTATGTAACAGTATATACGGGCACATATCTTTATAAGCATATTTCAAAAAGTTTAGTTATTTTTCATCACATTTATAGCATAATGTGAAGAAGACAACATAATAAATATTTTTTACCAGAGCCTCTGACAGGACAGGCCTCGGGAATGGTTCCGATGCCCCAGCAGCGGCCGGGCTCACAGCAGCATTGCGCTTTTGTCATTCTGCCGGGGAGCTCTTGTGCACAGCGACCGTTCACCAGGCCTGAGAAACATGTGCCTGTTCTCTGATCTGAAAATGTGTAAATAAATAAAAGACATGACAAATTACCTTAGGTTCTTGCATCAATCATTTCACATATTAGACAAGTCTAGGTAAAATGAATTATTTTACTTAATGTCTATTACAGTTATTCATTCCTTTATTAATTTATTTGGCAAACATTCATTGGGTACCTACCTATTCCATGTCATATGCTAAGGAGAAAAAATTAAAGATGTGGTGCTATCAGCCCAACCTGCATCAAGGAGCCCAGCCCAGACAGACCCGGAGCAGAAAGGAAAGCCCCTGTTCAATCCCAGCTTAAAGCAATCAATCCCCATCTGACCTGTGGATGTGTACAGTTTTATACCAGTAAGATTTTGAGGTTGTTTGTTATGCAGCAATATCTGATTGATACAGATAGAATTTAAAAAGGCAGATGAAATACAACTCTTTTATAGACAGTGGCATCTGAGCAGAGATAGTGAGAGCACAAGTCATGCAGTCATCTGAGGGAAGAGCATTTTAAAGAGAAAGATGATGTACTTGACAGGTGAGAAGGAAAAGGGACCAAGGTACCTAAAGAAAAGCATGTAAAAGGAAGAGTTGAAGAATATGAACAGATAGGGCAAGATCATACATATCCCTGTAGCCCATTAGGGAAGGACTTTGTATTTTATTCTGAGTTTAATGTGTTCCTGGATGGTTTAAAGCAGAGCATTTTAAGAAAGATCTCTTTGGCTGCTGTAAGGAGAATAGACAGATGATGCGTGGTGGATGGGAAAGAGAGTCATAGAAATTTCTTAAGTTTTTGACTCCAGCAGTTGAGATAGGAGACCAGGGAAAAAGCAGGATTGGCGGGCTCAGTATAAGAAGTACATTTAACTCACACTACATTTGGGATGTTGAATATATGAGCCTGGAGCCCAGAGGAATGGTTAGGGTGGATACACACAGCTGCAAGTGTGCATATGGTATCACCTGAAGACGGTGTGTAGACAGAAAAAGAGAAGTGGGCTGAGAAAAAGGCTCAGCAAGGAGCCCTACAGTGCTAACAAAATTTTGAGGAAGGGAAGTAGAAGAGGATTAAGCTACAGACAGAGAAGCATAGCAGTGATAATGGAGGAAAACTGGAGAGTGTGATATCCTGGAAGCCAGAAGAAGACATTTTCAAGAACTAGGG
>PVKH010007228.1:0-20373 GCA_004027955.1 Chaetophractus vellerosus | reverse complement strand
AAAATCAATTAATGTAATATACCACATTAAGAGAATTAAGTGAAAAAAATCCACAAGAGCCTCACAATTGATGCAGAAAAGACATTTGACAAAATACAGCATCCTTTCTTGATAAAAATACTTAGCATACTAAGAATAGAAGGAAATTTCCTCAACATGGTAAGGGGCATATATGAAAACTCCATGGCTAACATCTTATTTAATGGTGAAAGCCCAAATGCTTTCCCTCTAAGATCATGATCAAGACAAGGATGCACTCTGATGAATTGAGAGCTAGAATTCAACTCTTTCATTTTTGACTAACTGATTTTTGACATGGTGGCAAAGACCACTCAATTGGGAAAGAACAGTCTCTTCCACAAATGGTACTGGAAAAACTGGTCCTCCATTTTCTAAAAAAAGAAAAGGATATCCCTTTACCTTATATAAAAATCATATCTTATACAAAAATCAACTCAAAACAGATTAAAGACCTAAATATAAGAGCTAGAACTATCAAATTCCTACAAGAAAATGTAGGGAAGCATCTTTAGGACCTTGTGTTATGCAATAGTTTCTCAGACTTTACACCCAAAGCAACAAAAGAACAGATAAATGGGACTTCTCAAAGTAAAATAAAGAAAAAAAAAAACCACTTTTATTCTTCAAATGACTTTATCATGAAAGTAAAAAGACAACCTAGACAATGGGAGAAAATAATGGGAAACCACATACTCTAAAGGATTAATATCCAGTATATATAAAGAAATCTTTCAACTTAACAACAAAAAAGACAAACAACCCAATTGAAAAATGGGCAAAAGACTTGACAGCTCTTAGAACAAGATACAAAAATTGGCAAAAGGATCTAGGAAAACATTTTAAAATTGACTGAGGGAATGGCAGCACAACTCTATTGAGAATACAGAGTGTACATTTTGGATGGATTGTACAATTCATGGGACTGTATCACACTGTGAACCCTGTGGTGAATGAGAGAAAGTGGTTAAAAACACAAATATGAGAATGTTCTCACACGAACTATTAAAAATTATACCACTAACACATGGTGTTAATAATAGGGTTGTTTGTGGTAAAAAAAAATCATTAAATGTAAACTCTGGACTATAGTGAGCTGTAATACCTTGGTGATGCTCTTTCATCGTATGTAGCAAATATTCCACAAATATGCCAGGTTTTGGGGGGTGAGGCAATGTATGGGAATCCTTGGTATACATAGTTGGTTTGTAAACTCACAACTTCTCTAATAAAAATAAAAATAAATTAATTAATAAAAAATGTTGAAGAAGACTTCTTTCAAAATAAGGATCCAAAAACAAATCTTTCCTATGATGGCAAATCGACACGGTTAAAGAAAGACAGCACCCTTTTGTGAGAAGAAACAGTAAACAAAAACACACATCTTGACTGCAGGTCACTAAAATGGATGGCTGACTCATGCTATCTCTTATCCTCTTCATAGAGACAAGGCTGCAATACCTCATAGTCATGGTGATGTGAAGTGCCTCTTGTCTCTGCCCCAACCTCATGCCAAAGATTTGGATCAGAGACTCCTGATCTATGGTGGAAAAAATCAGAACAATGATGACTTTGGCAAGGAATAGGTAGAAATTGACTGGAACAATGCAGTAGGGGACATTCTAGAATGGGAATTATATTCTACATCTTGATAGGTGTTTAGTTTACATAGCTATATGATATAGTTGTCAAAACTCAGAAATTGTGCTCCCTTATTTAGGCATTTCATTGTTTGAAAATTCTACCTCAGAATGGAAGGAAATTTTAAATAAATGATGGACACTAAAAAAAAAGGCAGAAGACCTATGGAAAGATGTTCAACATCATTAGTCATCAGAAAAATGCAAATCAAAACCACAATAAGACACCATTTCACTCCCATTAGAATGGATGCTATTTGAAAAAACGGGATGTGGAGAAATAGGAATATTCATTCATTGCTGGTGGCATGTAAAATGGTGCAGCCACTGTGGAAGACAGTTTGGTGGTTCCTCAGGAAGCTAAGTATACAATTGCTATATGAACTAGCAATCCAGCTACTATGTATATAATGCAAAAATTTGAAAGCAGGGATGCAAAAAGGCATTTGCAAACCAATGTTCATAACGACATTATTCACAATTGCCAAAAGATGGAAACAATCAAAGTGTCCATCAACTGATGAATGGATAAAGACAATTTGGTATATACACACAATGGAATACTACTCAGCTGTCAAAAGGACCAAAGTCCTGATACATGTGACAAGATAACCTTGTAGACATCATGTTGAGTGAAATAAGCAAGACACAAAAGGACAAATATTTTATGATCTCACTGATTTGAAACAATTAGAATAAACAAGCTCATAGATTCAGAATCTACACTGTGGGTTACCAGAGGATGGGGTGAGGATAGGGAATGGGAAGATAAACCTTAAAATTTACAGGGTTCCTATTTGGAATGATGGAATCTTTTGGTAATGGATAGTGGTGATGGCAGGATAACATTATGAATGTAATTAACAGCATTGAAATATATATCTGTATTAGTCAGCCAAAGGGGTGCCTTTGCAAATATACCAATAATTGGTTGGTTTTTATAAAAGGTATTTACTTGGGGTAGAAGCTTACAGTTATCAGGCCACAAAGAATACGTTTCTTCCCTCACCAAAGTCCACGTGTTGGAGCAAGACAGCTGCCGATGTCTGACAGGGATCAGGCTTTTTGGGTTCCTCTCTTCCCAGGGCTGCAGCTATAGACTATCAGGGGAATGGCTCACTTCTCTTCTCCTGGGGCACTCCTCTCCAACGTCAGAACTCCTTCTCAAATCTGCTTCTCAAATCTGGTCCCTCTGTCTTTGGCCTCACCTGTTATACTTGAGAACACACCCACTGAATGGCCCAGTCAATGCCCTAATCATAACCCAATCATGTCCAGATGAACAGATCAGTTTACAAGCATGATTCAATTTATATTTTTGGAATTCATAATTACATCACACTGTAACACTCCATCCTCTGAATTCCAAAAATACATTACAATATTCAAAAAACCTTAAATCAGTAACAATTGCAAGTACAAAATCATATCATAATCAGTTCAAAGAAATACAGTTTGTCTTCAGGCAAAATCCCTTCTAGCTGTAGAACTTGGAAACTTACAAAACAATTTAACTGCTTCCATTACACAAATGGAAAGACAAGGATAAACATATTCATTACCATAAGGAGAAATTGATGTGTTAAACATAAGTTCTGGATCCTCTACAGTTCAGTAAACCTGCATGGCATCCTCCATTCAATTTCAAAGTCTGAGAGTCATTCTTAAGACGATGGTTTCGTCTCCTTGGGGCCACATGGGAACCCACCCTTTTCACAGGCTTGCCCAACAGCCATTTTCTTGGTTCCACTCTCATCAAGCATCTGGCTGTCGACCAAGCTCCAGACTTCATCCTCCAAGAATGTTGGGGTGATTTCCACACCTTACCCAATCTTTGGGTTAGAGTATTAGCACCCCTAGTACAGTGAAGTGAAGACAACATTCCCCCTAACCTTTGGCATACAGGCTCAACTCTCTCAGAGCAATGAATTGACCAAATGGCCTTTTCTAACCTTTGGCACACAGGTTCAAACCTCTCAGAACAATTAGTTGACCACCTGGCCTTCTCAAATCTATGGGATAGAGGAGCACCCCTTTCAGACCTATGGGGTGCTGACCTTAACCACCCTGATTTTTGAGGAGTGTGCTCCACCATCCCTGTACCCTGGGGTGGCATGATTCTTCCTGAACACTGGGTGCAAACATCCACCCTCTTCAATTTCTGGGGCAAACTCACCCTCTCTGCACCCTGCAGGGGCAAAACTCTTCCAGAACATCTGGTGGGGGCATCCACCCTCTTCAACTGCTCAGGAAAACTCACCCTCTCTGGACACATGGGTGGGGCTCCTCTGTTGGCCCAAGGCAATGTCTTAATTCCAGATCTCAGCTTCCATTGTTTTCTCCTTAAAGCAGTTTCTCCTTCAATGTTTCCTTTCCATGTCCTTTTTAGTCCAAGTGAACAGTGGTTTTGTTCATACAGCGCTCTCAAAACTTTTTTGGTTTAGCATGCAGGAAGCAGGGGTACAAACCATCAGACAATAAAACTTTCCACAATTCTTTCCTACATAACTGTATCTTCAATTCTGATTTATAAGTTCCAGATTTAGCTAAGTCTTCAAATAGGGCACTTTCATTTGGAAACTTGATTTCCAGAAACTTGGAATTTTGGGATCAGTTTCTGTTTTCTTTATGCCCAAAAGTTCAGTCCTTAGTGTATTTCACTCATCTAGTATTTTGCTATAAGCTGCAAGGAGAAGCCAAGCCACATTCTCCAAGTTTACCTTGGAAAGTTCTTCACCTAAATGATCCAATTTGGCCATTTTCAAATTCTGTCTTCCAAATAACACCAGGAGTTAATCTTGCTAAGTTTTCTGCAACTTTAAAACATGGATCACCTTTCCTACAGTTTCCAATAATACTTTCATCATTTACTTCTAAGGCATCATAAAGTCTCTTTAGCATCCATATTGCTATCAACATTCTCTTCAAACTGATCTAGGCCTTTTCCATCAAGCATTTCACAATTCCTCAAAAAATACCCCTTACCCATTTATAAAACCGTTCCAACATTTTGGTAATTGCAAAAAGCACTCACCCCACTCCTGGTACCAAGTTCTGTATTAGTCAGCCAAAGCAGTGCCTTTGCAAATATACCAATAATTGGTTGGTTTTTATAAAGGGTATTTATTTGGGGTAGAAGCTTACAGTTACCAGGCCACAGAGCATAAGTTTCTTCCCTCACCAAAGTCCACATGTTGGAGCCAGACAGCTGCAGACATTTGCCAGGGTTCAGGCTTTTTGGGTTCTTCTCTTCCCAGGGCTGCAGCTGTAGACTATCAGGGGAACAGCTCACTTGTCTTCTCCTGGGGCATCCTCTCCAACATCAGAACTGCTTCTCAAATCTGCTTCTCAAATCTGCTCCCTCTGTCTTTAGCCTTGCCTGTTATACTTGAGACCACACCCACTGAGGGGTGGGGCTCAACGTCCTACTGATGTGGCCTAGTCAATGCCCTAATCATAACCCAATCATGCCCAGATGAACAGATCAGTTTACAAGCATGATTCAATATGGATATTTGGAATTCATAATTATATCAAACTGTAACAATATCTGAATATGACTTAAATGGGAAAAGCTAGATTGTATATATGGTTAACAGAATTTTTTTAAAGTCATGGAACTACACTACACAGTGAGCCCTAAGTGAAACTATGGATTTTAATTAATAATACAATTATAAAAATGTTCTATCATCTATTTTAAGAAATGTTCCACATGAATGGAAGATGGTGGTGGTTGAATGGTATATGAGAATCTTGTATTTTATGCATGGTTGTTCTGTAACATCACAAATTCTGTAACAAAGAAAATACAAAATTAAAATAAGAAACAATGACAGGGATATTTTGGCTTTTTAATAGAATAAGTAAGAAAAATGAAGTTGGGTGAGGGGGCAGTTCTAGAAAAATGGAAACAGATTTAGAAATATATTTTTAAATAACAGTAAATTAAATAGCAAAATAATTTGTAATAGAAATAAGAAGTATATTTTGAGTATGATCATGTGAGTTTAAAAAAAGAGAAAAAAAAGAGGCATTGACAGAAAGAAGGAAAGAGAAACAGTAGAAGAGGGAGAAAAGGACCTAGTGGGTGAAATAATCAGATTCTTCCTTCACTGAAAACAAAATAAATGTGTACTTTTCCTTGTATCATACAATGACAACCTATAGGAGGCTGTTGAGGCCATTCAATAGCTAATGATTGACAAGATCAAATCCATCAAAGGATCTTTTCCCTCTTCTCTTTCATCCATGCACATACTTTGACTGTGGATTAAAACCTCCCCATCTTTTCAGATGAATTATTTCCTCTTCAATGCATTCCATGTATAAATCACTGATACATTTGTTGTTCAGCTTTAAAATGTAAAGAAAGAAAGAAGTTACGATTTACAATTTGATATTCTCATCCTTTCGCTTGACTTCCAATTTCCTTAATAAGGAAAATAAGGAACAATGATCCAAAATATGGAAACTCTACAAATTACCAATATTTTGTTTTCATAAGCTTCTTTATGTGGTCTTCCAGAAAATAGTTTCCATGTAGAGTGTTCAGGAAATCCAACAAAAGGAACAATGACATTCTATTGGAAATCAATATTAGGAAAGGTTTTGACAGCTATTGAGCATCTGGTCCACACACCCTGCCTTACACTGAAATCTGCATCAATTAAATTCTTCATTCATCTTTCCCTTCTACCATTAGACAGAACAAGCCCGAGTCCTCAAAGTGATACCAGATAGCAACTTAGCAAAATTTGTAACTTCCCAGTTGACTTGGGTTTGATGTTCTGTTTTATGTATTTTGCTGTTATTGTGGTCATGTATGCTTATGTATTCCTCATTTCTTCACTCTGGTTGAAGAGCAAATTGAATGTGTTAAATATAGAGATCTCCATTTTTACTTAAACTTTTATTCATTTATTTTTTCGTACTGGTAAGGTAGGGATTTTGAGAACATCCAAAAGGGAACTTTAAAAATACAATAAACTTTTGTGCCAAGAAATTAAAAACCAGAGAAAATAACACAAAAAAATTAAAAACATGCAAACATATACTTTATAAAAAAATGGCTACTCAATTCCATCTATATATTTCTGATAAAAAAATCTTTAGGCAGCCACTCCCATGGATAACTTTGAATCCAATAAGCAGTAGTCCTAAATTAACTAAGAGAAATAGGCTTGAATCACATAGACCAGATGCTATTAAATGGATTAAAATATAAAAACTGAACCAATAGAAAAAATATTCATATGTTAACAAAAGAATATCTAACTCTAAGTATGGTTTTACAAGTTTCAAGTAAAATAAACCAGAACTATTTTAAGTGATTAAAAACTGTTCTGAGATATCCCCTTAGATACTCTAATAATTTGTGGAATACAAATTAGCTTACATCTGTCGAATTATTTTATTTTTTGGACCTCACATGGGGACAGTTTCATGACGGGACCAGAAAATAACTTTCTTTTTATTTTGCTTATTGATTTTTGACTTTTTATGCCCACAAACAATTTCCATTCTCTTTTTCCTATAGGAAAAGTATAATTTTTAATTTTAACTTTAATTTTTAATTTGTATTTTCTTCTTATATACATTCATAGATAATATGCTATTGGAATCATTTTATATATCTTATATCAAATCATTTTTCACTCAGTGTTGGTTTTTTATATATAGAGATAGAGAGGTGGATGTAGTATATATCAAATATATTTTTCCTATCCATTTGCCAAGTGATGGAGTGATGCGTACTCAGTTTGCTTTACCTTATTGGAAAATTAAATATATATATATGTAAAAATGTATACATGCATATATATACATGCATGTATATATATACACACTGATTTACATACATACATTTACCCATCTACATATATGTATATTTACATACATGTATATATACACACAGAGAGTAAAGGTCAATATATGTTAAATATACACAGTTAAAAAATCAAAGTGGCTAAAAATAAATTTGAGAATTTTTTTTTAAAGGCTGAACATTAATATAAAGATGGAAAATGGAAGAAATGTGATCTAAAGGTCTGGTAGAGAGAGCAGAGAATATAATGAGGAAAATATATTAAGGAAAAAATAGGGAAAAAAGTTCTTGGGTGAAGGAGATGTATTTAGATTTAAAGTGTGTACTGAAAAACTGCAATGAAAAATAAAACCTGACAGTTCTCATGAAGTAGCAAGCACTCAGAGTAAAGAGATCCTAAAAGTTTGCTAAATGTTAAAAAATAAATCATTTACCAAAAGAAAAAAGTGGATCAACATCAGACTTTCCAATAGCAACACCCAGATGGTAGTAAAAAAATGTGTTTTCCAAGTTCATATTCTAATTTTATTATAATTTTAGGTAAAGATGCAGATATGAACAAGCTAAATATGTAATATTATGGGTGTAATGTCAGAAAATAGTTTAATATTGGAGCAGAAAATGTATAAGAATGTATTTATGAGAGTTAAGAGGTATTTATTGCTAAAGAAATAGATGTTTGAATGTAATGTCTAAATATATAAATTTACAACTTTCATCAGAAGTACAACTAAAAACAGTAAATTTTTTAAACAACAATAGGTCAACTAAATCTTGGAATGTAACAGTTCAAAATGTTTCCTATCTACGGAAGTTTTGTGGCTCAAGTGGTTGGGCTCCCGTGTGCCGTGTGGGAGGCCTTAGGTTCGGTTCCAGGGCCCTCCTGGTGAGGGCAAGCTGGCCCATGCCCCCAGAGAGCTGAGGAGAGCTGGTGCAGCAAGATGACACAACAAAGAGAGACAAGCAGACACAGAAGAAACGTGCAGTGAGTGGACATAGAAAGTGTTCAGAGAGCACAAACGGCAAGGGGGTGGGGAATAAATAAACAAAAAAATAAATTTAAAAAATTTTAAAAGTGGGATCCTAATGTTAAAAAAAAAAGTTACCTATCCATTTATCCCTGTTTGTTGCTGTTATTGTTCTGTTTTCTTTATATATTCTACCCCAACTAAACCCCAATACCTGGGGTATCCTCCTCCACAGTATCCTAGAAATTGAACACATTTTTTGAAGTTTAAATTTGTTTCCTTCCTACTTCCTCCATGACTTTAGAAATAATATTTAATCTCTGAGATTCATTTTTCTCCCATGCAAAATTTTTTAAAAAAGGTATTTATTCAGGACAGTTTGCTGGAAACTTCAACTTTTTAACCATATACTCATTCTCTTTATTGTGGAAAGCTGCTTATTATATAAATTTCTTTACTTTGAAACTGTACAAGGAGCTATTTCTTGGCTCTTACATACCAGATGTAACTATATATTTACTCATATGTAGGTCCTTTGTTACTGTCTCAGAGAACGCTAGTAATTCCTACTTTTTAATGACTATCTCATTAGACTGATGTTTTCTTGCCCATCAGAGATTAGTTTCATTGATGATTGACTCTTTCTCTTGCATTTCTATTCCCTCACTCACAGATCTGTTAGAGAAGGAAAATAGGTTTAATGATCAATTAGAACCAAGGAGATTGTGACTGGGAAAATATCCAGTCCTATGGATTAAGAGAATACATGGGATAGAAAATTTCACTGAAATTTATAAACCTACTGAGATAATCATGTTTCAACATTTTCCATATCTGGTTGCTAGAAAGGTGAATAAATTGACAAGATAAAAATCACTAATGCAATTGTTGGGCTTGATTTTGGAATTATTGGAATTATCATTTAATTCTTGAACCAAAGTGTAAAGGGGCAAGTTGACATAAGTATACATTTAACAACAGAAGTGATTGGCACTAACGATGAGAGTAACTTAATGTGTGTTTTGCCAAAATTGCCAAAAGGAAAGTATATCACAATGGCTTTATGTTTTATGATGAATTCAAACATGTTCATTTTAAGATGTCCACAAGAAATTTACATAATCAATATGAGAAATTGAAATAGGAATTCAGTAAAAAATTGTCAGTTGATTTCTTTAAAGCTTTTAATAATATAATTAATTTCCACATCTGTCCTCAGATTAATGTAACATTTATTTCCTTGCTAAATATTAGCAACTATTTGTACTCCATTTAAAAAATGAGCTCATGCTATAAGGCTGTTGGATTTTGTAATACAGCTTTAAACAAAGCAACAGATGACTTCTGGTGATTTAGCTAGAGATTCTTCTCCAAATGTGTCCTTCATTTCTACAATGCACATTTTTCCAATATGTTCTTCAGCTACTAAAGCTGAAAATAGCAAGACAACAGATTTCCATTTTACATTGACACATTTGATTACTTCTCTTTCAATTCTTGACTGAAACTCTGACACACACATCAATAATTATTGTTGTTTCTATTTCAAAATAAGCAGACTTCAAAAGCTTTGTTTTTGAATTAAAAGGTTTTAGTACTTTCTAAGACAGGTTCCCTGTGCCACCCACAACGTAGCACATTGTTTTATTAGCGAGAAACAGAAAACAATTCCTGGGATAGTTAGAAAGAACAAGGGTTTACTGAAAAAGCCCAATGAATAAGGTTGTCCAATATTTGCAAAAGTATGCAATATGCTTTAGAGTTGTTGTCTTGTGTTAATAATACAGACAAAGCAAGGCCAATTCAGCAAAAATCAAAATCATCTATTTGGGAAATGTAGGATGGAGTGCTACAACTATAAGCAAGTTCAAAATTATAACGATTGTCATATTGCATCTGATTAAGAGTTCTTGCAAATTTATTATATGCTGGGCAGCACATGAGGCTCGTTGCACACATTATCATTTGAGGTTAAGCATGATTGCTGTAGTAACACACATTAATTTAATTAGCAGTTGGGTAATGAGTATGTTATATCATTAGTAGATTAAGCATTACATCCTTGCAATTCTCAGGCAAATAGTAAGTAATGGTCAATCAACCATTGATGGAATAAAACTTCATCTATTCTACATGTAACCAAGACTACCTGCTGCTCTCAAGAATGAATGAATAGGTATGTGGGTGAGTGAAGCTGTAGCAAGGCAGATGCACAATTTTTGCCTTTTTCCCAAAACACCAACAGCTGTGCTGAGGACTTCCCAGCAACCCATGCTGGAAAGCTGTGTTTCTACTGTTCAAATAGAATCCAGAAAAGAAGTCTTCTTAATATAACACTTTTTGCATATTTTTAATTGAGTCAACTGGTTATTAATGCTTCACTTGAAACTAGCATTTTTTTCTTTTCTTTTTTCATGTAGGCAGAAATACAGTTGGACAGTTTTCACTATTTCAAAGTATGAATGCTTATTATATTAAATTTCAGTTTTACTCTAAATTAATAAATCTCCCATCCATCATTTCATGTTACTCACATTCTATTTATTAGCATATCTGTGTGCTAATTAACATATAAAAACTATTAACCTAAAACGGTAAAACTGGAGAGTCATCCTTACTGAGTCAAGAAATTCTGGATGATTTAACAATTTCTCTTCCATATGTCTCTTTAAAGAAAATTTGTTGTTACTTTTTTATGTAACATACACAATACTTGCTTAATTTATAGTCATTTCACTTTAAATAAACACTGCTTAGGTCCTCAGTCCACAATGTCAATGTTATGCTCTGAAACCCTGAGTGTTAGCTTGGCTCAGTGTCCATGGAGACAAATCCCAGGTTCCACAATAACTACAGGATTTATATGGGACGCTTCCTACAGCATATCACCCTGGACTTAATAATATTCTGTAACATAACAGAAAAAGGCTAAAGTATCAGACCTCTCAAATCCATGTTGAAAATAATAGAATTCAATTTATTCTGGAAGTATAGCAGTAACTCATTTCAAAATGACATAAAGAAAGTAGCAGGCATCAGATACATTTATTGCTGTTTGTGTGAACTGTCAGGAAAATGAGAATTATCCAGTTGAGTACACCAACAGCCTTATAATCACATACAAATCACGAGATTCAATACCAAGAGCTGGTCAAGGATTACAAGCCAAGAAACAAACAGAGACTCTGGAACGAATTGTGGTAGTTGCCTTCCATCAAGAGGAGTTTGGATTTTGGAGGACACTTTGTTAACCATTGTCCATTTTCACACATTTATGTGTGGATATACATATCCACACAATCACTTATTCGTGTCAGTCAAGTCAGATTAATTACATTAAGGCACAATTGTCATCTTTTAATTTCCTTGATCAGAATTTTTTGTGGCTCTCCTTTGCTTGTTAGACAAAGCCTAAGTCACCGGAGACCTTCAACTTGTGCTCCATTTTAGTTTTAGCTTTCAAAATTATTTATAATTCAACTTGAAAGTTGTTGCAAAGACAAGTCAAGGTTTCAAATACAGTTAATATTTATGGAGCTCTGACCACGTGCTGAGCTTGGTATGTTAACATATGACATCTCTCACAATGGTCATCACAGTCCTATAAAATTAGAATGATGTGTCACAAATTGAAATCCTAGAAGAAAGAAATTGAAACTAGTCCATGATTATTCTAGGATGGATATTTTGGGCAATTTTCAGTCCTTTTACATTCAGCTTTATACTACAAATATGTTTCAGATTATTTCACTACTTGTTAGAAATGTTATCACATTTATTCTTGGAAATTTGAGGAAAATGTCATTTAAATTAAGTCATTGTTTTACTCCATATAGACAAACATTCTACTTGAGATAGTTTCCATTTTGAAGGAGTTAAGATTATTACTTTTTATATTCTGATTGGTGAGTCAGTGGATTGCCCCATGTTTTCTGTAATCTGCTTGACTCAGTTTCATCACCTGTTGCAATTAGAAAAAAATGTGTCATCTATATGTAAGGCAAAATTACTACCTCTTCACCATATTCTCAGGTAAAAAAAAAATTAGACTTAATAAGTAGCTATTTAAAGTACTGATTTATGTGTAAATATCAGCACTCTACTAATGGTTGTAACTAATTACTAAAAGAAGAGATATACTATTTGTATCATTCAATAGATTGAGCATTTCTTCTTAACAAGCTAATCATATTAACAATAAAAATAGTTGCTTTCTCTGGAGATTATAAGCACTGACAATTTACTGCATAAAATTCAACACCATTAAGTATAGTATTACTATTCGCCTTATTTAGGATGTGGTCTGAAATGAATTCACTAGGTAAAGGGATGTATTGTACAGTTTTCATAGTTTTAGTCCTATCTAAGTTAATCAGATCTAAATTCTTAGTTACTCATCATTCATTAGTTTAGCAGATATAAAAAGCTGGGGAACATTTGGAGAAGAAAGGAGCAGAAAATATTTGATTTTCCAAAGCCAAGAATGAGACAGTTGGCATTTATTAAATGTTAGTTTCCTTCTCTAAAAACATAAATAGAAAGCAACTTTCCTATATTCAGCATACTCTTGCACTGTTATTTAACATTGTATAATAAAATTGGAACTTCTAAATTACTTGAACCATTTATAAATAACCTCCAAATTTAGATGCATATTGTGCTCCATAATTACTTTCTGTATTCTTACTGGAATTAATTTAAATATCCCACCCTGCCTGAAAATATGTCCAGATCTGAGATAATGCATTCTTTATCCCAATTCCAGTCACCTAAACTCAATATTACTTGACATTTGGTGTTTGTGGCCTTAGATATTCTATTGTATGACTTATAGTATCTGGATCTTGTTTACTAAATACAATGCATTTTACGTTTCTAGTATCTTTTTTATCTTTTTTGAATATTACAAATTAAAGACTATTTTATAATAACATTAATGTAATATGATCAATAATAGAGCATGATTGCTACTTTCCATAAAGTTGCTGGCTTGACTAAACCTGGTACTTCTCAAATTGTGCATTACCTATATAGCTCTGCTATTGAATTAAAATGCTGTGCCTGTAACAAAGTTACCTTAAGGAGTTTTCAAGTCCATTTTCTACAGTTGTTAGCTGAAGTCAATTGACACAGATCTCTCATTTCTTTGGTTTGAAATGTGTCATTTTGAGTGATTGTTCTATTTGCTGTTATGCACCTGCTTTGTGGAACTCATCACTGCTTATTGACATCCTTACCTTGGGTAAATTCTAAACTTAAAGCAGAGCTCTTGTCACTGACTTGGGTTAATGATCTAGCTTCAGTGCTTTTTTTAAGTTTTATGAAACAATTTAAAAAACCTTAATGCTGAAAGTTAATATAAATGTTTAGGTCATTTAAGATACAAACCTGAGAAAAAATGCCAAATTAAGCATTGTATAAATGGCCTGGTATTCAGACTTCGTGTAGTATTATATCCAGTAGTAAATGTTATCTTATCTTAGTGTCTTTTTACCCAAAATAATAAGCAAAGATGAATCTCAGTCTGAATAATTTAAATAACTCATGTATTATACTAGATTTATATATGTGTGCATAACCATGAAATCTTAAAATGATATAGAAATGACTATCCCTTATGTAGGTGCTGTAGGCTCCTCTTTGTATTAGTTTCTATATAATTCACTCTGAAGTGAAGTTGGGCAAGGATCAGTAATATGGAGGGTCATGTAGTCTCATATCATGAATAATTGTGGCATCTAGAGCTATTTTTTTTACTTGAAACAATTACTATAAGAATAAAAGAAATCTCGATACAAATAGTTAGATATTGCTTCAAATTTTCCACTAAATATCAGTTTTTGAAAGCATTGTGCTGTGTTCATTTGCATAATTAGGATTTTGTTGTACAAAAGGAGTAAGGGTAAGCACAGTTTCAAGAAAGCAGAAGAAAATGCTGACCATGGTATCTTGAAGTAGACAAGAAAAGCTAGAAAATGTCACCATTTTCTTCTTCATTGTTATGATAGTAAGCTGGATTTCCATGCAACAATAAATAAAATATTGCATCTGGGAGCATAAGATTGGAGATCGGTAGGAGGTGAGGAAAAACAGGCTACAGTGAGAAGAAATGCTCAAGGTCTCATAAGAAGTGGAGAGCTGTATATGATTTTTGCTAATTAAAGGTATATAATAAAATTCTTGCTTTATTAATTTTACTGGGAAAAAAAATGACCAAGTAGCTTAATATTTACATATTTAAATTATTGGAGAAATGGGATTTTTAAAATCAAAACATTCCTATTTACCTCAGTGAGGTGAAAAGGTATGTCTTAGTTTGCCAGGGCTGCTCTAACAAATACCACAGGCTGGTTGGCTTCAACCACAGAGGTTTAAGTTTTCTGAGTTTTCTGAGTTTTGACCAACATCAAGGTATGGACAGGCTGTGTTTTCTCCCAGAATCTGTAGAGTTCTGGTGGTGGTTCAATCTCTGCCTCTGTCATATGGTGATTGCTCTATCCTTCTCTGGCTTCTACTGTTTTACTGCATCCAAATTTCCTAACCTGATAAGGAATGCAGCCATGTTGGAGTAAGGTCTGTTCTCATCCTCACAAGTCATATTTACAAGTGAGTCCACACTCACAGGACCAGGGGTTAGGACTTGAATGAAACATGATTCAACCGACCACAAGGTAGTTTTAAGGAATCTTATACCAAACACTGTGTTTGATTAGATAATGAGGGTAGTCAGGCCAATGGTTTTCAGAAGTGAAGGCAAGAATACCAGATATTTGCTCATTATTTTAAAGGAAGATTTGAGTTTTAGTAAAAAAATATTCCATTTATTAATTATGTGGGCATAGATAAGCCTCTTCATTTTTCTTGGTGTACAATCTACTTTTACACAAGAAAAACATTGATTATCCAAAAAAATAAAAACATTGATTATATATGAAATAAATTCATAAATGTATCACTTATAATAATTTAACTATCAGTATCATAATCACCTTTTCAACAGCATCATTTCAAATGTTTCCCACTCGTGTGTGTGTGTGTGTGTGTGTATGTGTTTTTGCATGTGTGTATGAATTTATGTGCATTTCTCTGGCTGTCCATGTCTTAAAACAGGACAGTCTTATTTTGTATGTAAATGCCTATATATGTGCATGTATTATATATGTAAGGGTGTACATAAATATAGTCTTATATTTATATATTTGTATGGTATATGCATATAAGTGTGTAAATATATATATATGTGTGTGTGTGTGTGTGTGTGTATGCATGCTTAGGGATTAAGTCATGTCTCCTATAAAAGGCATGTTGAGGTCCCAACCCCTAGTCCTGTGGGTGTGAACCCCTTTGTAAATAGGACTTTTGAAGATGTTATTATTAAGATGTGCCCAAAGTGAATGAGGGTGGGCTTTAAGTCTTTATAAGCAAAAGAGATTTGACGCAGAAAGAGGAAGTAAGAATGAACATACAGAAGCTGGAAGTCATGGAACCCAGAGAGAAAAGAGAAGACAATGCCATGTGCATTGCCATGTGACAGAAAAGCCAAGGACCAAGGATCATTAGCAGACAGACCCAGAATGCCACAGTTTTTTTGAGAGAAAGCATTGCCTTGCTGACACCTCAATTTTAGACTTCTCCTATCCTCAAACGCATAAGCCAATAAATTCCCATTGTTTAAGCCAACCTATTAAGTGGTAATTGTGCCAGCAGCCAAGAAACTGAAACAGCATATTTGGTTTAGGCTTGTATATTTACTTAATTAAAAATGCAGCACACAGATTTGTCATGTTCCACAAACCACAAATTTGAAGATGTGTGCAAAGCTGAAAACACATACAAGAATGTTCATAAAAACTTTGTTTAGGGGTGATTGCAAATGTTGAAAATAGCTCAACTACTTAGCACTAGAATGGATTTATAAATTTCTATAACACTGAAAACTTTTTGCAATAAAATATTATGCATTGGGGCCGGCTGTAGCCCAATTGGTAGGGCGCTGGATTACCACATAGGAGGCCCCGGGTTCAGTTCCTGGGGCCTCTTCAAGTGGGCAGACCGCCTTGAGAAGACAAGCCACCACGGGCAGGGCAAGCCGCCGCGAGCAGGCAGGCCGCCGTGCGGTGAGCTGACTCGGCAGGTTGCCACAGCGGGGGGAGACAAGCAGACACAGAAGAACGCAAAAAAAAAAAAAAAATGGACACAGCAAGAACAAGCAGAAAGGGGGGGATATGTAATAAATTTTTAAAAATCTTTAAAAAAATATTATGCATTGTTTCTAATATAAACATACACAATAGAATTATAAAGATATATATGGTCATTATGAACTCTAAATTCAGGAAGATGCTTGCTTCCAGGTGGGAGGGAGAATAATATATGAGAAAATATAACTGACTTTGTAATATTTCATTTCTTGAGCTGGATTTTGGCAATGAAAGCATTCACTATATTCTCTTATTATACTCTTAAATGAAGATATTTCCTTTTTAAGGAAAAGGAAAACAATATTTTTAAAAGTCTTCATATTAGAAGTACCTTGTTTTTGTTCTTCATTTCTCTCATTTTTCTTCCATTATTTTCTTCATCAATATTTTCTCCACTTGTCCACTGTCTTCTTCACATCACTGATTATATTTTATTCACAACCAAGTTGGCAGTTTTGTACAAGTTGGCAGGTTTGTAAGTATTGTTTTCAAGCATTTAAAAAATTATGTACTTGAGAGGTGGCATTACAGCGTCAGCATTAAGACATGGGCAAATAGAAATAGACTGAAGGACACTTGAAGGTGAAATGAAGTGCACTAATGTTTAGAGATAATGTGGGGATAGTGGCTTGGAAAGATTTCAGGAAAGATCCTGCAATTCTAGGCTGAGTGTTGGACTCTACCTATACCACAAAGGGCTAGCAGAATTCTCAGTGGGCCAGTCCTGGAGGAGACTAGACATGCAAAATATTTAAATGTGACTGCCATAGTAGAGATGAGAAATATTAAGTATCTATGCCAGGATGAAAAAACAGATGGAAATTGAGTGATAGAAGCAAATGCATCCCAGATGCTATTTATTTAAAAACTTACATACGCACACTCACACACACAGGGTCAAATACTTTCAAGAAATTGCCTCATCCTATTTTTATCTTAAATGTATAACTTAGATGGATATGAAATTATTTTTACCCTACTCCAATTTTTTTTTTGGAATAGTGAAAAATCTGTAGCAAAATAGAATAGAAATTTGCTTGAAAGGAAAAGTCATCACGGAGGAAAAATATATTTGACTTCACATCAGATTGAAAGAAGAATAAAGGGAGAGAGAAAAAATCAAAGGGAATAAGGGTTTAGGCTAAATGAATACATGGTAGTCCCATGAGCACTAATGAGGGGTCTAGAACAAGGAACAGATTTGGGAAGAAAGATGTCAAAGTGAGTCATGGAGATACTGACAAGAGTCTTTGAAATGCCTGTACTTGGGTTGCAGTAAAAATTTTATTAAATATGACCTATAGAACGAGTAGGATCTGAGTTTGAATTATAGGACAAGTTTGGGGATGTCTCTTTGAGCTTAGTTTCACTTGCTTAGAAATCATGATTCATGCAAAGGAACCCCTTAATATGAACAAGGAAATTCGCAGAAAAAGAGAAACAGTGAATGAAGTTACAACCCTTAAAATATAGGCATTTGGTCATTTCTCAAATGAAAACGTTTATATGGGAAATCTCAACATATGGAACAATACATAATAGCATTTATTAAGATTTTAGAAAAGGTCTAATTCAAGAAAAATATAATTTTCAGTAACAAGCTCTATTATATCTTAATAAGGGAGAAAAAATAGTACTTGCTATTTCTGGCAGCAAACTAAGTGGATACTTAATTCACTTAATCAAATTTTTTCATCCGCAAACATGATTTTATGGTAGCGAATATGGGTTCTTAAAGATGCTTGCAATATTTCACTGCACACATTCCTATTTAATACAAATATCTGCAAAGGAAATGTGTTAATGAGCTTCCTTAAGTTGCTATAAATAAATGAATCAAAGAGGTTTATTCATCTGTTGTACTTACTTTATGAAGAAATATTTTAGAGCTAAAGCCAATTAAATTTTCAGTAGCTTATCACAGAAATTATATGAAGCAGCAGGACAGTCTGTAATGACTTTGCTAAGGGAGTGCTTAGAATACTTCCTTCAGATTTCTATTACCTGGATTACTATCACTATGTTAAACTATGAACCCGGTCACTGCTTTTTTTACCTTTTTTTCTTGGGGGGGGGTGCACTTAATTCTTTGTTAACTCAATTATATTAATACTTAAATTTTCATTCTTCTCATTTACTACATACTTATTCCAAGAAATATACTTTGTTCAGAAAATGCAAAATAATAAAATAGGGATATTTCACAATTTCCCCTAAAAACAGCAAATAAGATTAAGGATTAGCCTTTTCTAAATAGATGTTTCCTGTTCCAACATATTTCTCAGCTGTGGTCATGTTTACCATTAACAATCAAGTTACTGATGTTATTTATTTGTAGCTATAGTTAGCATAAAGTTAAACACTATGTAATTATATCATAAATCAAATTGCCAGAAAAATAAAAACATCCCATTCTGGATTTTGCTATACTGATGAAGAGGTATGGTTTTGTTTGGAAAGATAGCTAGTTCTTCATGGATATAGCTGTGAACTTGAGCAAATGGGAAAGAGAGTTGAGGGAAAAACCGTACCAATTAGAAAAATGTGACATACATATGTCTAAAGCACAATGTATTAAAGTGCAGAAATAGAAGATAAGGAAAGCCACTGGCTAACATGACATTTTCTCACACAGTAGCACCCTGACATAATCCAGGTTACTTCCCTTTTTCTTGACATTTCTAATTTCTCATAGTTTTACCATTATGCTCACATTGATAGAAAAATCTATTAATTCAGTGAGTGTGTCAACATAAGAAAACAAAGATGTTGCTGTCAATTTTCCCTGTATAATATTATACAAGCCTGTGGTATAATCGGGTGATAAATTATAGATTAAATATTTTAGTGGGAAATGCATCTGTGAAGCTATTAATAAATTTTCTTATATTCACATGTTAAAGCAAAGTATATGTATTTTTGATCAGGTTTCAAATTTCTAGCACTGGAAATATATGGTCAAGTTGCTAAAAGAAATGGAACACAATATGGGTTCAACACAGATTCGAGAAAGGGACAAAAGATAATCTCAGGTTTAGTTTCTTCCACGTTTTTTTAAACAGCTAAAAATGAGCTGACTCATATTTTCACAAAACGAGTCTGTAATAAATCTTGCCCTGGACTTGTAATTTAGAAATATCTGTGATTTTTGTTTTACCCTTCTTCAATTTTAAGAAATAGTGAAGAAAACCTAGGGAAAAACTAAGAACAAAAATTCATACTCCTGTGCAAGTTTTTAGACAGGACACACAACACACAAATATTTCTTGCATTTTATTTACTGTATCTTTGTTCCAGTCTCTCCAACTGGATAAGAGAATGATTTATGTAATTATGGGTTTTAATTGTAAAATTAGAAAGAAAAAACTGGATGTCAAAGATGTAATGGAGAGACTGGTGACAAGGGTGTTTATCTGTGAATTGTCATGATTTCTTTTTTGAGGTTATGCTAACCTTTAAAAATTGAATTATGCAGAAAACTATTTCCTATATTAATCATGATTTTATTATTTTATAGTTGTTTTCCTTTTTCATTTAGATATAACACACATTCAATTAACAAAAGAAATCAGGGAAGCAGGCAAAAGAAGGGGGAAGGAAGGGAGGAAGGAAGAAATCATAAAGGCTAAGAAAGACTGTTTCTAGTATGTTTATTTTTTATTTTATTTATTTATTTATTTATTTTTTTAAAGATTTATTTTATTTTTATTACATATCTC
>PVKH010007227.1:0-20371 GCA_004027955.1 Chaetophractus vellerosus | reverse complement strand
GGGCGACCTGCCCTGCCCGTGGCGGCTCTTGCCATGTCCGTGGCAGCTTCTTGCCCTGCCCACGGCGGCTCCGGCCCGCCCATGGCGGCTTGCCATTCTCAAGGCGGTCTGCCCGCTAGGAGAGGTCCCCAGGAATCGAACCTGGGGCCTCCCATGTGGTATGCCGGTGCCCTATCCACTGGGCTATCGAGCCGGCCCCTCAATTTTTAATAATAATTATTTCATAGTATTAAAATACTAAAAATTATATTTTGTCTAGTACATTCAAAACTAAGGGAAAATCTGTATCTGAATAGATGAAATAGATAGGAATTACCTGGTTATATTCAAGGTATGCATGAAGAAGATGTTAAAAATTACTGAAACTTGGCCTTCTAATATGAATTTAAAAAGTTCAAGGCCACAGTATTGAATAATATAAATGGGCCTTGATTAGGTACCAGATTGTGGGTTTTCGGGTTGGTTACATAGGGCTGTTTGGTACACAGAATGGTCATTATTTCTGTAAACTCACACTGGCAAATCTGTATCTTCAGAAGATGAGAACTGGTTTCTTTCTCCTTTTGATAAAAGTGGGAATAAAGATTTACATGGAAAACATTTTGTCATTAGTTTTTTTCTGGAATAATCTAGAAATTATTAATCCACTCTTATATATGAACTGGACTCACAGGAGAGAACTGATATCTATCTCCCACCCTTAGCCCACTATACTCTCTAGAGCAGTTTTTGCCTGAAGTGGACCTCTCCTCATCCAAATGAGCTTTTACCTTAGGTCGGATTGGGAAACTTGTTGCTCAGTGAGTCTTTGTTTTGTTCTATGTATTTTTTCATTTATTTTCTTTCTGTCTGCAAGTAAGAGGTTGGATGAGTTCAGGGTTTTTCTCCTAACTTCCTCTAACAGTGATGTCTTCCAAGCCTAAATACAACAGATTTTAATGTTTTCTGTTTTAATCACTGCTTTTAACAACATCTAATTATAACAGGTGTTCTAGTTTAATAGTTTTATGCTAGTCCTTTGAGCTGTTTTGAGATCCCTTGAGCCTCTAGTGTGTTTGTAATTTCTTACTTATAAACCATTAATATATGCTGAGTATTCACAATACTAATTATCAACAAGATTAAATTATGAATAACAAATATCACAGAACCTGTGGTGGTATATATTATAAACCCAGCTGATTGCCTTTTTAAATTTTGATTACTGGAAAATCAGTCATTTCCTGGCAGTTAATCAGATGCCACAGAGATCCTCATCTTAGTTCCAGTTATCTTACTTATTCCACTTATTTTTTCATTATAAAAAATGATTATTTCTGTAAAAATCTTTCATATTTGATTACTGGTAAAGCTAACAAACTCATTTTTAGTTGCAAACCTATCTACTTTTTTACCCTAAACAGGATATTAGCTATTGGTTAATTAAAGTGTTATTTCATTCATTAAGATTATAGATTCATACAGCTTTCAATTTAGTACCATTCCAGAATTTTTCATACAAATCTCATTAAGCCATTAAGTGTGTTAGTAAGGGTATCTGAAAATACAGAAGCCTCCTTTTCATGAATAGATTTTGCCTCAGAGGAGTAATGTTGAAACTTTAATACTTAATATTACTCCGATCAACAGGTATTTACTAAAGTTCTTTTTCCCCTTTTTTCTTTTACCCCTACTTCTCTGATCAGTTTCTTCCCAGTTCCTTTAACTGACTTAGTTTCTGGCTACTTTTTAAATGTTTCTTTGTGTGTATGTGTGTCTTTTCACCCTCAATATCCTAGTTCCTCGATTATACATTTTCCCATTGGGCAAGGCTCTCTACTCTCCTATTATCAACTGCAATCTATATGTACATGGCCATAGGTGCAAATATAAAACTATCTTATAGATATACTTTACATAAACATACATACATGGACAACTTAAAAGTGTCTTCCAGGGGCCGGCGATAGCCCAGTGGATAGGGCACCGGTATACCACATGGGAGGCCCCGGGTTCGGTTCCCGGGGACCTCTCCTAGTGGGCAGACTGCCTTGAGAAGGGCAAGCCGCCATGGGCATGCCAGAGCCACCGTGGGCAGGGCAAAAAGCTGCCACGGACAGGGCAAAAGCCGCCATGGGCAGGGCAGGTCGCCCGCGAATGGAGCGCAGCCAGCCACCCGCGAACTGAAGCAGAGCCGGCCGTGAACAGAAGCAGAAGCCGCCCACAAGCGGGGAAAGCCGCGCCTGCACAGTGACCAGTCTCGGCGCGTCACCGCAGCGGGGAGTAAGGGAGATATGTAACAAAATAAATATATAAATAAATAAATAAATAAATAAATAAAAGTGTCTTCCATACATCTTAGAATAAATCTCCTTAATGGACTTACTTGGCTCCAGAGCAACTTTCCTCTATTTGATCTCAATCCTAGTTAATGGAGCCATTATCTATTAGTTGCTCAAGAGAGAAAACTTTAGCCATTAATAGCAACCCCCCCCATCTCTAAACAGTCTTCATCTGTTAGGAAATTGGGTGCTTCTCTTGTATCACTATAGTACTCTTAGAACATTGAAGATTGGTGCAAAATTTCACCTTCATTCATTTGAAGACAGGACTGGTGACTTTGAATAAGGAACCTTGTTTCAAACTCCCCTGGATAGTAAATTAAACATACACTGTTGGACCAATGTATATCCAGATTCAGCACATCTTGCGAAAAAACTTTAGGTAAACCTAAATTTAGATTTTTGCAGTCCTAGATGGGAGGAAAAGATTTCTAATATGGATGGATACTATATATCTTAAAATAGCAGGGTCTAATAAGCCTAAAATGAGTCTTAAAGTTGCAACAGAAAATTGTCTCACCACACAATGACCTCTTGTACCCTAATTTCCTCTTTATTATTCATTCACTTTCATATAATGTAAGGACTATTAAGAGAGGAAACTTGGGAAGATGTTTTAATATCCATTAACTATTTGCCAAAACATTTATCTCTTTCTTCCCTAGATCCGGAATTAAGTTCAATTTCCAGTTTGATTGATAACACAAAAACAATAAAGCCTCTTATAAATATATAGAATTTCCAAAATGTCTCCCAAATTAATCAAGAGCCTCCTATTCTCATTACCTTCTATTTTGAATCCTCATCATCTGTGTAACCTAGATTCCTTTAATAATTTGTGTCTTACTTACTTTTTCTTTTAATATTTTTTTATCTTAAAAAATACTTAGATTACATAAATGTTACACAAAAAATATAAGGTTTCCCATATGCCTGACTCCCCACACCTCCCACACCCTCCCACATCAACAACATCCTTCATTAGTGTGGCACATTCATTGCAACTGATAAACGCATCCTGGGGCATTGCCACTGACCATGGACCATAAGTCACATTGTAGTTTACACTCTCTCCCACACAGTTCTGCAGGTTATGGGAATATATAAAATGGCCTATAACTGTCATTGCCATGTCATTCAGGACAAGTCCCAAGTCCCGAAAAAGCCCCGTATTACAGCTGTTTTTCCCTCTCTCTGTCCCCAGAGCCTCTGGTGGCCACTGCCTCCACATCAATGTTATAATTTCTTCCATTGCTAGAATCACAATAAGTCTATAGTAGAATACCAGTAAGTCCACTCTAGTCTATAGTTCATTCCTCAATCCTGAGATTCTGGGACGGTGATGTCCACTCTGCCTCTAATTGAGAGGGGGCTTTGATCCCATACAGCGGATGGATGGGACTCTCTTGTTTGCAGTTGTAGGCTCTCTCGTTTCCTTGGTATGGTGGTTGTCAATTCTCACCTCCTTGTTAGTTGTCCTGGGTGAGTCCAATGAACTGGAGAGTAGGTTTTGCAACTCCCCTAAGGCTCAGGGACCAGCTGGCACATGTACAGCCCAAAGTATCCAGTCTCTTGGACGTTGTGTGGCTTACTTTTAGTTAATTTTTCTCCTTTTCAATCATTTTCTACTCATGCCCAGACTGATCTCTCTTACCCCCTTCCCCCAAACCTGGTAATTCCTCTTTTTAGTGTACAATATTACAATTTTATTTCTATCCTATATAATAAATTACAAACTCTTCAGAAAGACATGTGACATAAAGCTACATAAGTCTTCTTACCATATTGTTTTACCTACTATTTTCTTGCAAGCCAATTAATTCATATACCTTGCTCCTCTTATGATGTGCCAAGGTCCTTTATGTTTCTTCCTGTTTACATGCATCCTCTCAGACTTCTTTTTCCATCTTCTTTACCTGTCAAAAACCAAGTCATTTTTGAAGATCCAACTCAAAGGACACCTTCTCTGTGAAGCCCCTCCAAATCCATTGCAAAGTGTTGTATTCACCCTTTTCTGTGTGCCCATAGCATGTGAGCATCATTCCATTGTAGCACTTTGCCCACTAGATTGTACTTATTTATTCATTTCTGCATTCCTTAACTGGGTATGTGAAATCCTGAAGGTCAGATCTTATTGATATCTATATTTATACCAGAATATAGCACAGTATGAAGCACAAAGCAGATGGTCAAGGAACATCATGTGTGCCCATAAATCAATGAAGTACAGGGATTGTAAATCAGCTATAAAGAAAGGAATGAATATATGCCCATAGATTTCTTTTTCTAGCAAAATCAACTTTTGTAACTTTGTTTGGATTATTATAATTGATAATGAAAAAATGTGCTTATTTGCATTGCCAGAGCTGACATGAACTGAAAGAAAGAAAACATTTTGAAAATAAAGTAAAATCCTTCCTTTGGAAATAAAGTATTCATAAAATTAAAAAAGGAAATTTGAGAATCTAATACTTAGGAATTAAAAAAGAAAGGAGGTGATTT
Organism: Chaetophractus vellerosus; assembly: GCA_004027955.1. Lineage (NCBI taxonomy): Eukaryota > Metazoa > Chordata > Mammalia > Cingulata > Chlamyphoridae > Chaetophractus > Chaetophractus vellerosus. The sequence goes on along the minus strand of PVKH010007227.1, from coordinate 15,548 downwards.
TAGATTTAGTATTAAAGAAAAAGCTTAGAGAAGGATTCAGAAGCTTAAAATAGAGATAGTACTAGAACTTACATGTTATTTTCAAGTTCATAGAAAATTGGCCTGTGTTTATGAAGCTCAATTCATTGTAATAGTTTATGGATAGGGTATTTTTTAGTTTGCCATAGGGCTGCCAATGCAAAGTACCAGAAATGTGTTGGCTTTTATAAAGTGTATTTATTTGGGGTAAAAGTGCAGAACTTTAAGGCAGTGAAAAGGTCAACTCAGGGCATCATAGAGGTGCTTTCTCACCAAAGTCAGCTACTGTTGATCCTGTCATTGTTGCCACATGGTGAAGCAAGATGGCTGCCAAACTCTGTGGCGGTCTCTGCTTTCCCCTCCAGAATCTACCATCTGTTGGAGCTCAGGTGTGAGCAACCAGGCATACGGCTTATCTCTTTCAGGGCCTCCTGTTATAAGTCTTGGCTATTTGGCTCTCTTCCCAAGTTCAGCTGTAAGCTATCAGGCATGTAGTCGGGCTGGTCTCCTCTTGAGCTGGTACATGAGCCCCCAGCCTCTTGGCGGCTTTGTGCTTAAGCAATCCTCTGTCTCACATTGCAGAACCAAATATGCAAGGTCCCCTTTTTCCTCTGTCTGTCTCAGTCTCTGTGTCTCCCTTTATATCAGACCCAGCAAGAGGGCAGAGACTCAACATGAAGCATGTCCCACTGGCATAATCCAGTCAAATGCGTCTCACATGCACAGGAATGGATTGGTTTAAAACATAATATTTCTCTTTTTGGGATTCATAAAATAATTTCAAATAATTTTCTTAAAACAATGAAGTCAATTTATGAAGTGATGCGTGTAAAAAGAAGATTTTATGGTGAACTCAGGCATAGCAATTGAAATGCAGCAAAATTGAAATTTTTTGAACTATGTTTTTGAAAAAAAAAAAGTCATATTGCCAGGTTCTTTATAGAAATAGGTGCGGCAAGGACGAGTCATGCCAGATGTATGCATAAGGAATGTTTATTTGTACCTACAGGTCCTTGAGTAGAGTGGAGTTATATGCCTTGTAGGGTCACACAGGGAAGCATGCCAGGAGTGCAGGCTCACCCAAGCAGGTGGGTAGCAAAAGGTTACAATGGACCTGCTGACTGCCTTAACGGCGTTATATGGATGGAGCTGTTGGTCACTGGTCAAGCAAGAGTGGGGACTGAGAAGTTCATATATGACTTGATTGGGGAAGCAAATTCAGGTAGGACTTGGGGTAGAACAGGAGAGCAGTTTGTCTTATATAAGCAGGTCAGGGGTGGTTGCCGAGGGATCTAATGATAGCGTTCAAGATGCCAAGGCATTATGACAATTCAGAAGTCGATGTTACTACCGACCTGGGAGATGCTGAGGCAGCATGATGGTGTGAGAAATCCCTGTTTCATTTTAATTCACTATAAAATGTAAAAGTATGAAGGATTTATTAAAATCATTCAAAATAAGATATATGTTCAGTATAAATTTAGCTAAATATACCATATTATCTATATCTACAGAACTATAATTAGTGTTCATAGGGAAGACTTTGGTACACTTTAGAATTTTGAATTTATCTAATCCAAATTAATTTATCTATTTTGTTAATAATCTACTTCTCTGATATTCTGTGCTGGGCTTATCTATTAACTTCTGGACAACCAGTTTATTCAATTAAGCAGAACTAAAAAAAAAAACTCTGAATTTCAGACAATGGGGTTTTTACGTCCTATGATTTCATAGTTCTTCCAGGAAAATAATGAGAAAAAATGAGAAAAAATTCATTTTTCCTAATAAAGTAAAGCTAGACCTCTCAGAAAGATATTAAGAACCATGTATTGCAATCATAACATTTGAGAATCTACATTTTAAAAACAGATTTTTAAAAGTAACTAAATTATTAATAAGAAGAATAATCTAGATGCAGTTGATTCTGTAACTTCATAACTATGCTAGTGTTTATATTTAAGCAGTGGTAGTAAACTAGAAGTTTATTTTCCAAAGTATATCTAATAGAAAATTATTCTTTGAATATTTTATAGGCATATATATTTGCTTAAACATATGTTTGTTTTTCTAAGCCTATACATTGTTGGTAGTATGTGGATAGAGTTTGCAGGTTTTTTTTAAAAAATTTTTATTAGTGAAGTTGCAAGCTTACAAAACAGTCATATATAACATGCAGAATTCCCTTATATCACCCACCATCAACACCTTGCATTGCTATGGAACATTTATTACAAATTATAAAAGAATATCACCAAAATGTTATTGCTAACCATCATCCAAATCTTACATTTGGTGTATTTTGTCCATAAACTACCCTATTATTAACACCATGTATTAGTATTGTACATTTGTCATAGTTCATGAGGAAACGCTCTCATATTTGTATGGTTAACCACAGTCCATCATCCACCAGAAACAAAAGTTCTTCATAAGGTTAAAACAATAATGATAGATGACGTATCATTTTTATATGATAAAAGACTTATGCATTCAATAAACTATGCAATAATCAGAGGCATTTATAGACAGTGAACAATTTTTGTTCTTTTCACTCTTAAAACAATTAAGGCCAACAATAATATTGTATCATAAATGCGTCAATGAGATACTTATAGATTTTATTAATTTCAAAATATAGATTAAGATTTAGTTTAGGGGCCAGCTCGATAGCCCAGTGGATAGGGCGCCGGCATATCACATGGGAGGCCCCAGGTTCGATTCCCGGAGACCTCTCCTAGCGGGCAGACCGCCTTGAGAATGGCAAGCCGCCATGGGCGGGCCGGAGCCGCCGTGGGCAGGGCAAGAAGCTGCCACGGACATGGCAAGAGCTGCCATGGGCAGGGCAGGTCGCCCATGGATGGAGCGCAGCCAGCCACCCGCGAACTGAAAGCCGGCCGTGAACGGACGCAGAGACCGCCCACAAGCGGGGAAAGCCGCGCCTGCGCGGTGACCACTCTCGGCGCGTCGCCGCAGCGGGGGGAAGGGGAGATATGTAATAAAATAAATAAATCTTTAAAAATAAATAAATAAATAAAAATTAAAAAAACTAAAAAAAAAAGATTTAGTTTACAAAGAGCAAATGGGAAATGCCTATTATTTTTTTATTTAATTTTTCATAAAATAATAGCCATTACCATCATATTTTCCATTAGACTAGAAAAACCACCAGAATCATAGAAACTTAATTAGACTAAAAATGGTTTTATGTTTACATGAAAATTTGCTTTTAAAATTTTTTTCATTTTGCTTTTGCAATAGAGCTTTATGAAGCAACAAGAGATGATAAGTTGAAGAAATATATTTTCCTGAGTTTTCTCTAAGTAGATAATTGATTTATTTATAGAGACTGGCAAATAAAAATTGATTCCAAAAAAACAACAACCATATTTATGATGATAATAAAAATTCATTGGTGAATAATTATTTATTAAATGGTGATGGATATTTAGAAAACACCTGAAGAAATAATTACCACAGACCACAAACTTTAAGCCAGAAAAGGTTATTTTTCCCTTATATTAAAGCTAAGAAAATATGTTTAGATTCAAAGGCAAATGTGCTGCTATAATTAATGTATTAGATAGTAACACACTGTGAATGCCAGAATTGGAGAATTTTGCGGGGACAGCATAACAACAAGAAACCTTACTAAGCCATTGGTTGAAGTTTCAGTACAAGCTATATGGAATTAAAAATTTAGGGAACCAGCTGTGAAGCAATTGGTGGGGCTCTGTTTTACCACATGGGAGGCCCGGGTTTGGTTCCTGGGGCCTCCCTGAGAAGGAAAGCCTCCTTGAGAAGGCAGGCCGCCGCGGAGCAGGCAGGCTGCCGCGGAGCAGGCAAAATCCTCCATGAGCAGGCAAGCCACCACGGGGTGAGCTGACTCAGTGGGATGCCGCACCGGCGGGAGACAAGCAGACACAGAAAAATGCAAAAAGCAAGATGAACACAGCAAGCAGAAACCGAGGGGGTGGGGTGGGGATATATAAATAAAAAAATAATTTAGAGGAATATGTACAATTATTAAAAGGGTTTTCAGAAATTCCTTAGTAGACATATATTTATTTCCCAAGTTGAAAAGCCATTTTAAAAACTTTAAAAGTGTCATGGCTAGTAAGAAAGCTTTGTTAGGATATATAGCTCTTGTAAATGATTAGGTAGGAAGGAGATAGAAGTAGCTTCCTTTGTAGTTAAAAGAAATTTATATTTCCAAATGTCAATTAGCAGCCCCCCACTGATTCTTGGTGATGCATTCTTTAATGAAATCATAAATGTTTCTGTAGAACAATCCTGCCCATCTCCCTAGAGGACAGCAAAAGTATCATAAGCAAGATCTTGGAAGTCTGCCATGGCCCACCTGCATCAGCAGGGGTTTTGAGTGCCTTGAACAGCAGTGTACAGGTGGAGGCAGGAACACACAGGGCATCTGGCTTACACATCAGGTATTATGTGCATCTGGAGCAATGTCAAAGCTATAATTAATACAAATGCATATTCTCTCAATATATTTTGGAGCACCAAAATCCCTAGAGTGGAACATGTAACCATTTACTTCTGAAACTTAGCTCTCAGATGCCCAAAATAATGCTGAGTTACATGAAAACTGTTGCAAGTGCTGCTTCCTTCCAGCTCTATTGAAATCTAATAAAAATAACAATTTAAATTTAAACATTATTTTTATATTATTTGAATTTTTTTAAATTCTGAGAAACTTTTAAAATTTTGAGAAAACATGATTGGAAGTATCTCAAGAAAGTTAATTTTGGCTTTCTAAAAACAAAATTCAGTGAGACAGGAAAACATAAAACAAATTTCAGGAAAAATTAAAATAATAAGTTGCAATAAAACACTTGAAAAATGAACTGAATTCATCAAAGTTGATTTTTCTTAACAACAATATTTTTCTTACCAAATTACTTCATAGTTGCATTGTCTTATGCTAAATGCCTCTATTTTAAATGATGCTCAAAAAATGTAGCTTAAAGATCTAAACATGCAAAGATATTTTCAAATTCCATAAAAAGTACTCCTGTTTCTTTATTAGAGTCCTTCCATAAAAATTAGCTTACCCGTAGTGATCTATTCTTTTCATTGCTCACCTTGAAACAGTAATGTAGCTCACATTTGGCTTATGTAGTAAGGATCATTGTATATCAGTTCTACATTGGTTCTGAGTATTTACAGGAAATTTTCAACATGAAAGAAATCAGGTAGCATTTTAGTTGTTGCTATGACCCCAACATTTTATAACATGTCTTTGAATACAAACTCAAAATACGGATAATTTCACATATCACAAAATCCTTAGGAATATATAACTAGGAGATTAAAAACTCCTATCTGATTATAAATGTCAACCAATCCAGAGATATGTGAAAACAAATTGATACCTAGGAATGGAAAGGAATCATGGAAAATGACAAAGAGTGATCATGGAATCCATCTGGATATACAGTTGACATTTATTCATTATTTAAATTATAATTAAATAATTAAAGTAAATGTCACTAAACTCGATGTAATATTATGCTATAAACTGCGGTTATCAGGAAATGAGGAAGGCGATGAGTGCTAGTTACTTATTATTTGGAACAAAGGAATTAAAGTATAATTTCTAAATTTGAAGCATAAAGATTTAAAAAATAAGAACACAAAAACTTAAAAACGTATTTCATTCTTTTATATTGGATTGAACTTGGGAACTATTACATTTTCTTTTGAAGAACATTTCTCTGATCATCTTTAGTTTTACTTCAATTTCCATATATTCTGTTAAATAAAATTAAAGTTTAATTCAATTATTTGAATTAATAAAATGTTACTTTAAAAGTATTCAGAGCCATAATCCAGAACATCCAGGGAGTACCTCCCCCCCATGACACTATCCCTTGTCCCTTGCAAAAAAAAAAAAAAATATTCAGAGTATGATTTTATTTCTGTGAAATTTTTATTAGTATCTAACTGTTTCTTTAGCTAGCCTCTCCATCATAAAAATATGCTTGAAATGATGGTCTATTAATAATCACTAATCACAGGTGGTTGAATGCCAGGTGATTTAAAATAACTCATATTTTCTGTATTGTTTGATACATTTTATATATCATCCTTCCAAGACAGGTAATTATTGCTTAACAGTAAGTTTAAGAATTTCTTAATAAAAATTAAAAAATTAGCACACAAAATTTCATTTCCTAATATGTGTGTGTGTGTGTGTGTGTGAGTGTATGTGCATGTGGGTGTTAGGGAAGGGAGAGTATGTGATACTAGAAATTCTTATTGCTTGTGAATAACTCTGTCTCTTTAAAATATAAACCTATTGACATATTTATTTTCCATTAATAAATTCATTTAATTGTATGTATATGCTAGATACACACTTGCAAAGCAATAAAAATTATAAAATAAGTATAGATATATCTACTACATATTTTATATTAAATATAATTACATTTATAAGTGCATTTATATTAAACATAAAATAAATATAAATATAAAGTTAAAGGCATTCAGCAATAAAATTAAAGGAAATAAAAATATAAACAAATAAGTAGATGAATGAAACAACTAAATATTCACCATGAATAACCTGGTGAGAAAAGGGAAATGGCCTTATTCCATAAACTTCTAAAATTAGAGAATTTCCAAAGTCATTAATATTCTGGAGATTCACTGAAAAGAAGTGAACTTCCTTTTTTAAATTAATTCTTTTATTTTTAAAGAAGCTACAATAATAGTAAGTCTATAGTAGAATAATAATGTCTACTCTAGTCCATTGCTTATTTCCCAATCTTGATTTTGGAATGGTGCTGTCCACTCTGCTTCATCACTCAGAGTGATGCCCACTCTGCTTCTAACTGAGAGGGCGCTTAGATCCCATAGGGCAGATGGTTGGAACTATCTTGCTTGCAGTTGTAGACACTCTCTGTTCCTTGGGATGGGTGTTGTCCTTCATCATCTTCCTGTTAGTAGTCCTGGGTGCTTCCAATGAACTGGAGAGTAGGTGTTGTAACCCTGCTGAAATTCACGGTTCAACTGGCACATGGACAGACCAAAGATTTAAGTCTCTGGGAAATATATTTAACAAGAATAGTGCTAATTATCGGTTGAAATAAAAGGGGCAGAAGAGAAACTGTAAATGAGTCTAGCTCTGTTACACTGGGGAGCATAAATTCCAAAGTAAGGCCCACTGAAAGGGTGCTGAATTCACCAGGAGCCACTATTGGAGGCACTGTTTACTGTGGCAGTCAATGAGAGCCCGCTGAGACTTGCATAAGCGTAACCCTGGAATGACCTCCTGACTCACTTTGAAATCTCCTAGCCTTTTTCTAACTAACCATCATCTGGTCTGCCACTCTCTATTCCTGAAATAATTCTGAGAAAAAGAGTTAACATAATCCTGAGAGCTCATACTATTGGCTTCCAATCTGATGGCAAATTAAGAAAGAGCCTTCAAGTGTCTTCAAGGCTTCATCATAGATAACAAGGGCCTTTTTCTTCTTCCCAGGCACTAGCTAAATTGGGGAAATATGCCTTTTCCAGATTAATGGGATACATAGCTGCCTGTGTGGAAGAGGTCTTCCTCTAGGACATTTAAGGTTATCTCAGAAGAGAGAGCAAACCTGTTTTCCAACATAGGGAACAGAACTCATTCCAAGTGAATGCTCCCATCCTGTCATGTCAACCCTCTCCAATAGAGAAAAAATAAAAAAACACTCCACCTGAACCTGTAGTCCAGAAGGCAGGAAAGATTCAGAAATCAAATAGAAATGTCTGGACAGAGCTGCTGCCATTACATATAAACAAACTAAAAAGAAATGGGGCAGGAACTATGCAAAGGTTTTACAACAGGAAGAAAAAAAAAGAAATGAAAAGAAAGGAAGATAGCATGTAAAACTTAGTCTGAAAGAAAACATAGCATGAGAAACAGAATAATTGCATACTTGTGCTTTGCATTATATAAACATATTAATTTAATAAAAATAGAGATCCAAAAAGTAAAGATGAAAAGATATAATGAAAGAAGAGAAGGCAACAAATATAAGCAATACATAAAAATTCTAAGCTGTCCCATTACAGATATGATATATGAATTTGACTCAGGAGAAACAGAATAGAAACAGTTGAAATTTGAATCAATAACATAGAAGAACATATTGAGATTCAGAGGAGATGACAAAACAACAACAAAACAACAACTGTACATGATCCCTGAAAGGGTATCCTAGATATCATGAAAATACAAATGCAGGACGATCAACATACCCAGGTTAAGGAATGAACTGCAGTGATAAAGAACAAATTTTTAGGACAAGTAGGAAAAAAGATACTTAGATGCAGAAGTCATCAGGCTGGCTAGAACTAGGCGAAAAGAAGTAGAGAAAAACCTTTCTGAGTGAAAGGAAGTGTGAACCCAAAATCTTATTCCCAGCTAAGCTGTTGTTGGAATATCCAGTATTAAGGCATTTTCAAGCATAGAATTATTTACATATTAATTGAGTAAGCAACCCCCAAATAAAATACAGTCAATTCACAAATGAGTCAAAATACATACATCATGAAAAGAGGAGATGTGGTAAATTGAGAATTTGAGAATTAAAGTCACCTTAATAAAGAGGCAAAATTATGTACCTGAACAGGATGTAAATGCAAGAAAACATGAGAGATGAAAACTAATTCATGCAATAAAATAGGCAATTGGTGTAGGAAAGGTATAAGAACATATAAGACTGCTAAACACTTCATTTACATAGTTTGGAGTTATTCTTATAGTATTTAAAATATATTCATGAAGTTAAATAAAATCATAATGACTATAAACCCAGTATACATATGAGAAGCTCTTTTCTCAACCTTGAAGTGTTTTATAAGTAAATCATATCTCCTGTAGTGAAGAACATAAATATGAAATTCTATAAACCCTTCAGTATCAATTTAGTTTGTACTTATTTTCTTAAATTCAATTAAAATCAAATTTAATATATTTTAAATCATGTTTAATGTAATCATTATAAAATTGTTTCTCTTGATATCAGTCTACTTATTCACTATCAGTCTATTTCCATATCCTCCTATGTGCCTGGAGAGAGTAATGGAAACAGGGACGACAGATCATCATTCTGGCTATTTCCAGGTTACAAGGCATTGTTGCTTTCTTCTTTGCCTTTCTTTTATTTCCTGATTTTTCAAAAGAGTAGATATTATTTTAATAAATCAATACCAATATAAAAATGGATTAAAAACACACCCCAGTAGATGAATGAAGAAAAGAATTAAATGGAGAAAAATGTAATCACAAGTTACTAGCCTCACTGATAAAATAAATAAAGCCATAGAAATTAGAAAGAAAAAGATCAGGAGAGACAATATATTCTCATTTAAAAAAACCTTCAGTGGAAAAGCTATGGTAATTCATTTTTTGGAAAAGATCTACAGAAATAATATGAAATATAGACAAATAATTGATGCTTGTAGAGGCTCATTCCTGCATTGCTTGTAATATAAAGTAGAAGCAATTTATTATCCACCAAAATAAACATCTTAAATAATTTCTATTATGATATATTATAATATAGGTATTAGAATGAATATTTCAATAATTTTTTAAAGAAACGAAAAATACTTGCAAGGTTAAGTTAAAATGTGTTTTCAAAACTGCATATTTAGCATGATTACAAAGTGTATACTTTATAAAATGTGTAATAAAATACATATGCGTGTGGGCCATAACCTGGAATTAAACATGCTCAGGTTTTGCAATAGTTTATTCTTGATTTTAAAATTATGAATACTGGTTTTATATTTCAGCCTTATACATTTCTTTTTGTAATTTTTGGTATTTTCTAAAATTTTCTGTACCTAATGTATTATTTTAATAATAAACAATAAAAATACATCTGTAAAATACTGATATAATTCAATAGTTTGACATGCTGCATGAATGCTTATCTCATTTATTTTGAGATGAAAATTTGAGTAGGTAGTGATTAGCCCTGGAATTCTCATGAGGTAAATGCCCTGCTCATTGGAATATTCTTCTTATATTCATTTTTGATGATCTATTTTTTTACATTATTTAATGTTGAAACATTTTAGGTGTTGTTAATATTCACACCTCTGCCTAATGAGAAATATTACAGTTACAAGTTCAATATCCTAATTAATTAGAATAACCATTAAAGAATTTAAACTCAATGGAATGCATGTGGATATTTTAGTAAGATGTTACTTAACGAGTTTTACAATTTCAAAACAAAAACTAATCTCAAAGTTAAAAAGTAGCAGTCCAGCAGCTACACTAGTATACTCAAAGCAAAAGGTACAGCTTTTATTTTTTGCTTATATGAAATTCTGCAAAATTTCCCTCTAATTTATAAAGAGGTTATTATAGTTATTTTTACTGATTTACTTTGTAGGGTTGCTGTGAGGATTAACGAGATCATCCTATAAAGAATTTGATTCCCTTGGGGATAGGAGATACAAACGTTATCATTATCCTGTCACTCATATATTAACTTCCTCACTCTTTCAGGACCTCAAGGTAGAATCAAAGAGAAACAAACTCTGTTCCACAGTGAGAAATAGCTAATGAGATGTATTTTTCTTCAGTTTTTCCACATTTAATATCCGAGTTTCCCAGAGCTTGATATATTGAATTATCTTCAAAGATCTTTTTCATACCAATTTGATGTCTTTTACATATGATTCTGGGTTGCTTTAGGTTAAGTTTTAACTGAAATCAGACATGCATTATCTCCATTTGTTTGAAATGAAGTCTACTATTTTGGGTTGAATTGAGTATCTTCCAATTTGGAAGATTAAGTTATACTACCAGGCTGTTAAACTAAAAGGTCATAATGATGCCCACAGCTCAACTAAATTATGAGTTAATTTCTTTGTTTTTTATCTATAGTCATTATTTCTTTTTCAAAGTTTCCTTTTAATTTTATACATTCAAGCACTCTTAACAGCAGATGGATTATCAGTCAGCTTTAAGAACTGAGTTGTGTCTTACATGTAAAGCTAATAAGGTATTAAAGTCGGTTTTGCAGATCATTTATTGAAGCTGAACTAATTTTTCCAACTGTTTATTATCATTCTACAATTCCTGAAAGCACATGTTTATAAGATTTTATATGATTTCCACAGTATAGTGTGATAGGCTGACCCTCAAAATGCAAATACTCTTCCAAATTGTATTACTTCAGTTCCCAGCTTCTCAGAGATTTTATTTAATTCTGTGATTGATTTTTTTGATGTGCGATGGCAAATATAAAGTTTAATAGGAAAGTGATAGGAGAGATTTAATTGACTTTTACCCTTTATTGCATTATTCAGAAAGAGTTAAATACAATGATTAAGATTAACAAAGTAAAACATCCAGAATTTTTTCCTAAATTTTGGCTGAAACTTCAGATTTTCTCATGAACATTACACTGACTGCAAACTACAATATCCAACAAGTTTTACTATTAAAATTTCTTATTGAAACAATTTTTCTCAAACGTGGCAATAAAGTTTCATATATTATTTCAGATATTTCCCTTAATACTTTAGGTTAATAACCACCGAAGTAAAATACTTTAAAGTATCATTAAACTCTGAAATTTTGCACTTTAAAAAGTATGCATTTACATGAAAGAGTGGAATTTTCATAAATAATTCATGAATTTTACGGCACAGATATTTGTTTTCCAAAAACTTGCTTTTAGTTCAATAGATATATATATTTTGCAACCAATGTGATCATAAATTAATATGGCAACAATACAAAAATGTTAATGATATCCAACTATTTCATGAATTGACTATACTGTTAAATATAGAATATTAACATTAGAATAGCGATTTATCTACTTTATTTTTCCATTTTTAAATTTTCACATCTTTGTGCATTGATATTTAAAGCAAAATTTTGTAGGTTGTTTAGTTGGATCCCGTTTTGTTAATCTGTTATTACATTTTCTGTTCTTTAATTGGACTATGTGGATCACCTATATTTATTACAATTGTAGCTTGATTGTGTTCAAGTCTATCATATTTCCATGTATTTTGTTTGTCCTTTTAGTTGTTTTTGTTGTCTCTTTCACTGACTGATTTAGTATTATTTATTTGTATTATTCTATATTATCTGTTCTATTGCTTAGTAGTTACACCTCTTCCTTTTACCTTTTCATTATTGCACTAGGGTATAAGATCTCTTTAGTACCTTTAACTTATTACAGTCTTCCTTCAAATACAGTTTTACCTTTTATCTATAATGTAACAGTTTTTCATCTAATTCCTTCCAGTCCTCCACTTACTCTGTGGTATTACTTTCAAACATTTGATTTTTACATAGATTATATCGTAACATACATTATTATTTTTGCTTTAAACAGTCAACTTTCTTATAGAAGTTGTAGAGGTGAATAAAAGTATGAATTATTCAATTTTTGTTTATTTACAAGTTTCCTTTTGGTATCAGTCTACAGACTGTTAAACTTCCTTTTATATTTATTATAGTACCAGTATCCTTGTCATGAATTCTTTCAGATTTTGTATTAAATTGTATATTTTGTCTTTATTTTAAAAGATATTTTTTTACTGAATATAGAAATTCATTGGATATAGAGTATTCATGCCCCTCTATGGAAATATATAGATATTATTTTACTGTCTTCTGATTTGCCTTGTTTATAATAGAGGTCTGCTGTTGTTCTTTTTATTCCTTTTAAGCTTGTGTCTTTTCCATCTCCTACTCCCCTTTGTCTCCTTTCTGGATTTTCTCTAATTTTTTGCAATTTATTTATAATGTTTCCTTGTGTGTTTCCTTTGTGTTTATCTTCCTTAGTGTTTTGTTAAGTTTCTTTGATGTGTGGTTTATACTTTTCAATAAATTTGGAAAAAAAATCAACCATTATTTCTTCAAATATTCTACTGCCACTTACTTTCTCTCCTTTCTTTTAGGCACTGTGGACTGTGTTGCTACATGGTGCGTGGTGGGATCATAGGCTCAGGCGCAACAGAAATTCTCAACAAATTACCACTCTATTACTTGCACAGCACAAAATGTCCAAAAGAGCAGAGGAAGAGTCCTGTCATGGCCAGCATCCAAGGAGGGCCCACTGCTCTGGTCAGGGTTGGTGGATGGCAGCTCCACATACCCTGCTTTGCTTTGGAAAAGAGGGACCTCTGTGCTGTTGGAGAGCTGCATATTTATACACATATATATTTTTGTATATTTAAATACTAAAATAGATTTGCTTTTCCCTGGCCACTAAACTCTATGTTTAACTGTAGGGGGAGGGGACATTGCCATGAGGGCGCCCACCATGATAAGCAGCTAGAATTGCTTGTTCCCTGTTTCAGGGTCAAAGTATGGTCAAGCTTTTCTGTTAGACCTAATGTCCTCCCCGGCTTCGGATTGGAAACATACTGAAACACCTGCACACGATGAAGCAAGAAGGCCTCAGGAGGGGTGTAAGGCCAGGGCTGGGAGATGGCTGCTGAGCGTGTCCATGATTTCCTTAGCAGGCACTCCAAGTACAAATAGGTTTTCCTGCTGGAAAATGTGCCAGACATCGCTCTGTATCTTTTCATTTTTCTTTCTCTCTGAGTTTCAGTTTTCCAAGTTTCTGTTGTGATGTCTTGAATTTTTTTTTCTGCATTGTCTAAACTCCTGCTCAGTTCATCTAGGATTTTTTGTTGTTGTTTCTTCGTTTTGGTTGACAACAGTCAGCTCTAGAAGTTCCATTTGGTTTTTCTTTTTATCGCCCGTCTTTTCCCTTTACATTCATCCTTCCCTTTAAATCCTTGAGAATAATTTTCTCAATAACTGTTTTACTGAGATATAATTCATATATCAAACAATTCATCTACTTAAAGTGTACAATGGCTTTTAGTATATTCACAGAATTGTGCAACCATAACCACAATCAATTTCAGAATATTTTTTGCACCCCAACAAAGTTCTGAGCCCATCCCTCCCCCCAGGCCAGTCCCCACTCTACCCAAGCCTCAGGAAACCACTAATATATTTTATATTTCTATAGATGTGCACATTCTGGACATTGTATATAGATAGGAATCATACAATATATAGTCCTTTGTGACTGGCTTATTTCAATTAGCATGTTTTCAAAGTTCATCCATGTTGTAACACGAATCATTACTTCATTCTTTCCTTTTCTTGAATAGCATTCCATGCTATGCCTATAGCACATTTTATTTATCTCTTCATCTGCTGATGGACTTTCGTGCTACTATGAAAAATGCTACTATGAACATTTGTGTACAAGTTTTTGCAAGGACGTATTTTTCCAATTCACTTGAGTGCTATCTAGATATGGAATTGCTGGGTCATATGGTAACTCTATGCTTTACCTTTTGAGCAACCACCAAATTGTCTTCCAAAGCAACTGCACCATTGTATATTGCCTTCAGCAGTTTACATGTGAACCTGTCAATCCTGGTATTAAGCACGGTATTACCTCAGTTATTCAGCTTTAAATTTTTGCAACTTAAAGAAATAATAGCTTTTTGAGGAGGCGTGAACATACATTCCTGTCAAATCCTGCTTTTTTTCTATGCTCTCCTTTTCTTTCTTTTGGTCTTGACTCTCAATATGTTACAAATTGTAAAATAGAAGTTTTTCTTTATATCTTAGAGCACGTTTAAAAAGAAATATTCTTCTACCTCAATGAACAAAATGTTTCTAAAGAAGTTTTTAAAGATAAATATAAAATGATAGTGATTTTAGACTCATTTAACTTTCTGAGTGCTGCAAAGAAAACTGTAAAATTCAAAATGAAGAAATCAGATATTCAGATCTGACTGTAGTAATTTCTCACCTTTCACTTACTGAAAAAGCTTCCTGTAATTTTTAGTTTTGCCAAGTACATGTCTTTCAACTACAAACTTTCACACCTACAATGTAATCCAGATGGAAAATTTATTCTTGAACACTGAAGCAGATCTATACTATATTATACAGTAAACGCATTCAAGACAGCATTTAGTTTAATACAAAGCTGAAATGTTTAGCAAATTTTCCCCCAACATACTTCATTTAGTTTTGAAGCAAAACTAGCCAGGATAGAACTAGTTTATTTGTTCTTTAGGAAGTTTACAAATCCCATTTTTTCAATACCTTTGTCACTGCTTAGAAATATTATTAAAGATGTACCCTTTTATTAAGGACATTTACAAATACAAGAAAAGAAGGGCTTACAAATTAGGCAGCTCCTACTGAGTTAACATAAATTATTGCCTTCACAACTAATAGCATTTTTTTTTACAAGTAAGAACATAATTTAAAGACACTCAACTCTTTTTATTCCTCTGAAAACTTTATACGTGGATAAGTTTTTAGCATTATAATTTACAGGGTGAAAAACATGCTTGTATATCATGTTATTTCCCACAAAATAGATTCTGTGTATAGAAGGATATATTTTTTATTTGGTTTCCATTCATACTTTTTATTTGCAGAGCTTTTGTGTTGGGGAAAATTATGGTTTTCAAATCTATTTGGAAATATACTTGAAAGA
>PVKH010007226.1:0-20376 GCA_004027955.1 Chaetophractus vellerosus | reverse complement strand
TTTCTTTTCTTCCCAGGAGGACCGGCAGCACAGTGTACTAATTCTAGGATATTATTGTCATCTTTGTTTTTTACTAACTCTTTCAGCCATCATCCAGTGAACAAGTAGTGAAAGTTTAGACTGCAAATCCATTCCAAATTATGCCAAACATCTTAAATGATTGAATGAAAAAGACCTAGTGAAGAAGGAACAGGAATATTATCAGAAAAGAGAATGTTTGTCAGAGAAAGGGAAAGAGAACAGAAAGGAAAGAAAATGCATAATGTTGCCATCATTTCTGTGGTACAATTAAGCCTGAAAATGTGCCAGACAGCTAGAACGCAATTCATATTGTGATATTTATAATAAGTAAATCATCTGATCCACTTTGGTCTGTGTAGTATCCAATAGTCTCTTTTCTGGTGTTCTTAGTACCTGAAGTTTAACATTGGGTGATGAAAGGCTGGGAATTACAGTGCTTTCACTGGTATTTGTTAATGAACCTTTAAATTGGTCATTACTGTTATAGCCTGATTATGTTGGCTTGGTTGCAGTGTTTTTTTTTTTTTATTGAAATAGACAATGCAATTAATTTACTTCAGTCCCCTAACATGTTTGCATTGAAACCAGTTAAAATGACTATCAGAAATAATGCCAGATCCTGGGCAGGCAACAGGACAACTCTACTCACAAAAATTTCCAACTAGGAATGCTAATTCTCAAGGGGCACAGGAGTAAGAGAAGCAGTTGGAGAAGGAAGGGAGAGAGGCATATTTATATCAATCACCTAATTAAGAGCAAAAGATTCAGATTACAAGAAAACTGCAGAAGTATTAACAACACAGATTGCGATGATGGGTTGATGGCGTTTTTGAGGACTATATTTTTCTCCCTTTCTGTCTACTCAAGTGCCATAAAATATTGACCATTATACAAGATCCATTTCTTCCATTTATTTTTTTTCCATATAAAATGTTCAGGATACACCACAACCACCAGATACATCCCTAAGCTAAGCAGTGAAAGATAAACACTCCAGCTGGACCTGAGACATAAACAAAGTTATATTTCCCATGCTTGAATGGTTTTGAATCTACGGGGTGTTTTGGTTTTTGGTTTTTGAGGTTTTTTTTTTTTGTTTGTTTTTTGTAATTTTTGTCTTCAAGGAAGACAGTTTTAGTCATTGATTTTTAAATAAGAATGGTGACACAAAGGAGGTGTTGATTTCATTTATAAAAAGGCTTAAAAAAATGAATATATTTGCTATCCAGTTTGTCCTTGTTTAAATGTATGTTTTCAAGAAGGACCAAAATAGAAAATGGTTTTTTACAGAGATTAGAATCAAAGAAAGTAAACCTAATTTTGAAGTTGTATATAAAAGTGATACTGTCTTATCTTCTGATATTCAGCACAAACAATTGAGAGTCAAGTTTCTCAAGGATTAAATTTTAGTTTTTGTTTGTATGCATAGCCCCATGGGCTAATATGGAAATATTTTATACTTCAGCTATAAAGTTAGATTGATTTGGGAGTTAAGTTTTGGAGTTCTGGGTGGATGGGAAGGCTTGTTGATTCCACAGAATACAAGAATAAAAGTTAAAAGTTAGCAAAGTTGTAGCATGACAAGTTAATTATGATGCTATGGATTCTGTTCAATCACGTTCAACCTCAAATAATAAGGAAGCCTGAGCAAAAAGAGTCAGAGATAAAGTAATGATCTTACCTGCTAGGACGTAGTAAGGTAAATTCATTTGTAAAGCAAGGTACTCTGGTAGTTTATGCTTCCTGTTCCTCTCCCCCTTGCATGAAACATAATATATTTCAAAGTTCAGCTGTGGGAAATATGTAGCTAGAAATTCCTGGACAAGATTTTATTTTGAAAAAATTACATGAGAGACACAGCCATTATAGAAGAATTAGAACAAATCAGAAAGAAAAAATAAATTTTAAATCACATATTATCTCAGGACCCAAAGACAGTCTTTCATAACATGTTGGTAAGTATTTTGTATATGTGTCTGTATTTACTCATTCACTTACCACCTGCTAGGTGCCAGAAGATACATCAGAAAAGGCACCAGACAAAACTCTCCTGTTCCTATGAAGCTTACAATCTAGTAGGACAAGCCAAGCAAAAAGTAAAACAAAACAATACATGCTATGCTAGATGGAGATTAAGGGTTACAGAATAAAGGTTTAGAAAATGCTGGGGGTTTGATTTTAAATAGAAAGTTTTACTGAGGTGACAACTGAGCAGACCCCTAAAGGAGGTAAGGGAGCAATACATATGAAAATTGGGAGAGAGGTATCCTAGGCAGAGGGAAAAATTAATTCAAACGCCCTAAGATAACAGCATGCTGAATGGGTTGGGGAAAAAGCAAGGTAGCCATTATCAAAATATGTCCTGATACATCTTTATATTTATTCTCTGACCCACAGATTACTTAGAGGTGTTCTGTTTAGTTGCAAAAAATTAACGATTTTCCTAAAAATCTAGTTGTGATTGATTTCCAATTAATTTTATTATGATCACAGAACATAGTAAGCAAAAGAGATGTTGCTTCAGTTTAAAAGAGGATTAATGCTTTCCCGCTGAGATCAGGAACAAGACAAGGATGTCCACTGTCACCATTGTTATTCAGTATTGTGACAGAGGTTCTAGCTACAGCAATTAGGCTAGATAAAGAAATAAAAGGCACCCAAATAGGAAAGGAAGAGTAAAATTTTCAGTATTCACTAATGTGATCCTATATCTAGAATCTCTTGAAAAATCTACAACAAAGCTACTAGAACTAATAGACAAGTTCAGCAAAGGGCAGGATACAAGATTAATATACAAAACTCAATAATGTTTCTATACACTACTGATGTGCAATCTGAGGAGGAAATCAGAAAAAAATTCCGTTTATAATAGCAACTAAAAAATAAAATATTTAGGAATAAACTTAACCAAGGACATGTATTCAGAAAACTACCAAACATTGCCAAAAGAAACTGAGAAAGACAAATAAATGGAAGGACATTCCAAGTTCATGGATTGGAAGACCCAAACTGAATTCCAGATTCAATGCAATCCCAATAAAAATTCCAATAACTTTTTTTTTGCAGAAGTGGAAAAGCCAATTATCAAATTTATTTGGAAGGGTAAGGGGCCGCAAAAAGATCTTTAAAAAGAAGAATGAAGTTGGAGGACTCACACTTCCTGATTTTAAAGCATATTACCTAGCTACAGTGGTAAAAACAGCATGATACTGGCATAAAGACAGACACATTGACCTATGGAACCAATTCAGAACTCAGAAATAGACCCTCACTCACATCTACAGTCAAGTGATTTTTGACAAAGCAGTCAAGCTCCCCCAGCTGGGCCAGAACAGTCTATTCAACAAATGGTCCTGGGAGAACTGGATAGTCATGTCCAAAAGAAAGAAAGAGGACCCATTTATCACACCTTATACAGAAATTAACTCAAAATGGATAATGGACCTAAATATAAAAACGACAACCATAAAACTCCTAGAAGAAAATGTAGGAAAATATCTTCAAGATCTTGTGGTAGGCAAGTTTCTTAAGCCTTACATCCAAAGCACAAGCAACAAAAGAAAAAATAGATAAATGGGACCTCCTCAAAATTAAACACTTTTAAATAAATTTATTTAAAATAAATTAAAATTTTTAAAATTTATTTATTTTTTATTTTTTTTACTTTTTTTCTCAAAGGACATTGCCAAATGGGTGAAAAGGCAGTGGACTCAATGGGAGAACATATCTGGCAATCATATATCTGATAAGGTTTAGTACATGCTATACAAAGAGATCATACAACTCAACAATAAAAAAACAAACTATCCAATTAAAAAATGGGCAAAAGACTTAAAAAGACAACTATCCCAAGCAGAAATACAAATGGCAAAGAAACACATGAAAAAATGTTTAACATCAGTAGCAATTAGGGAAATGCAAATCAAAACTACAATGAGATATTTCACACCTATTAGACTGGCTGCTATTAAAAAGTTGGAAAAGTATAAATGTTGGAGAGGATGTGGAGAGATAGGAATGCTTATTCACTGTTGGTAGGAATGTAGAATGGTACAGCCACTGTGGAGGACTGTTTGGCAGTTCCTATGGAAGTTGAATATAGACTTGACATGTGATCTGGCAATACCAGGACTAGGTATATACACCGAAGAAATGAGAGCAGTGACATGAACAGACATCTGCACAGCGATATTCATAGCAGCATTATTCATGATTGCCAAAAGTTGGAAACAACCGAGGTGTCCATCAACTAATGAATGGATAAACAAATAGTGGTGTATACAAAATGATGGAATATTATGCAGCAGTAAGGAGAAATAAAGTTGTGAAGCATCTGACAACATGGATGAACCTGGAGGACATTATGTTAAGTGAAGCAAGCCAGATACAAAAGGACAAATACTGTATGATTGTGCTATTATGAAATATATATGTATATATATATATAGTGTAAACTCATGAAGCTAATTGGAATATAAGTCACCATAAAATAGGAGGGGAGAGAATAGAAAGCTGAGGGATAATCTGTGCAAAATTGGTTAAAAGGTTGTTTGTAAATCTTTAGAAATGAATAGAAATGGTTAAAGCATAACATGGTGTTTGTAACCAGCTGTGCTATTATATGGATTTGACAGTGTTTGAAAGGGAAAGTCTAAGGTCATGTATATTATTAGAAGGAAAGCTAAAAACTGTAACATGGGACTGTATAAGATAGTAAAACCTCATGTAAAACACGAATATGGGGAAAATTCATATTTAAGACTGTTTTTACAAAAGATAAATACAAATATAGTAGAAAGAAAGAAATAGAATTGCAGCTATTTACCGCAGGTGATGCATAGAGAGACTGAAAGGTGATGAGTTTTCTTTTCTATTTTATTATTGGAATAATGAAAGTACTCTGGGAATGACTGCAGTGATGAATGCACATATATGTGATTACACCGAGTACCAATGATTGTACTTTGGATGGATTTATGCTTTATTAAAAAAAAGAGGCTTAAACCGTGAGCAGGCAAGCCGCTGCAGGCAGGGCAAGCCGCCGTGGGCAGGGCAAGCCGCCACGCGGAGAGCTGATTTGGCGGGATGCCGCAGCAGGGGGAGACAAGCAGACACAGAACGAAAAAGCAAAAATGAACACAGCGAGAATAAGCAGCGGGGGGTGGGGGTTGATATATGAATAAATCAAAAATAAATCTTTTTTAAAAAAGAGGCTTAATATTTGAATATTTGTCTGATATGATTTCAATCCATTTAAAATTAAGACATTTTTGTACAGCAATGAACAGTATCTTTTCTTTGTGAATAAATATTTGGAAGATTGGGTTTTCCATAACTATTGGATGTAGTGTTCTATCAATGTCAGTTAGGTCCTTTGTTGATAGTGTGGTTCAGATCATGTATATCTTTACTTATTTTTTTTTTTTAGTGGAGAAGTTTTAGTTTTCCAAAACAATCAGGCAGAAAGTACAGAGTTCCTATATACTTCCCCTCACATGCACGATTTTCCCTATTATTAGCACTTTGCAGTAGTGTGTTAGCTTTTTTACAATTGATGAAACACCATTACCCTATTAGGTATAGGCCATAGTTTAGAATATGGTTCATTCTTTGTGTGGCACAGTTCTATGTTTGCTTGTTTTTTAAATTCTTATTCTGGTTATATATATATACAACCTAAAATTTCCCCCTTTTAATCACATTCAAATATACAATTCAGTGGTGTTAATTATATTCACAATACTCTGCCACCATTACCACCAACCATTACTAAAACTTTTCCTTCACTCCAACAGAAACTCTGCACCACTTAACATGAACTCCCCATTCTCTGTCCCTACCCCTGACCTTGGTAAGCTGCACTCAGGTTCCTGATTCTATGAATTTGCATATTCTAATTGTTCCATATAAGTGAGATCACATAATATTTGTCCTTTCGTGTTTGGCTTATTTCATACAATAGAATGTCTTCAGGGTTCATTCATGATGTAGCATGTATCACCTTCATTCCTTTTTACAGATGAATAATATCCTACTGAATGGATATACCACATATTGTTTATCCATTCCTCAGCTGATGGACACTTGAGTTGCTTCTATCTTTCGGCAATTTATGAATATCGTGGCTATGAACATCAGTGTGCAAATATCTGTTCAAGTCCCTTTCAATTCATTGAGGTATATACCTAAAAGTGGGATTTCCAGGTTATATGGTAATTCCATAGTTAACATTTTGAAGAACCACAAAATTATTCTCTACAGCGGCTGTTCCATTTTACAATTCCCATAAACTTCTCCACATCCTCTCTAATACTTATTTTCCTTTTTAATATTAGCCATTCTAGTGGGTGTGAATGGTATTTCATTGTATTTTTAATTTGCATTTCCCTAATGTCTAGTGATAGTGAGCAGATAGAGATCTAGAAGACATAGTTTTAAATCTTGTCCCAGATGTCTAATTATTTATCTGATGAGAGAGACAGGTTTCACATTGAGAGAATGCCCAGTGGGTTGGAGAAAGAGCAAGATAGCCATTATCAAAATATGTCTTGATACATCTTTTTATTTATTCTCTGACCCACAGATTACTTAGAGGTGTTCTGTTTAGTTGCCAAATATTTAGGTTTTTCCTAGAAATCTAGTTGTAACTGATTTCCAATTAATTTTATTATGATCACAGACCATAGTAAGTAAAAGAGATGTTGTTTCAGTTTAAAAGAGGCTTAATATTTGATATATTTGTCTGATATGATTTCAATCCTTTTAATGTACTTATTGGTTATTTGTACATGTTCTTTGGAGATATGTTTCGTCAAGTCTTTTCCTATTTTTATATTTTGTCTTTTTGTTGTTCAGTTGTAACAGCTCTGTATATATTACAGATATTAAACCCTTTTCAGATATGTGTTTCCAAATATTTCTCCCAATTGTAGGTTGTTTTTTAACTTTCGTGATAAAGTCTTTTGATGCACAAGTTTTAAATTTTCATGAAATCCCATTTAGATATTTTTTTCTTTCTTTGTTCATTGTTTTGGTATAAATTCTAAGAAACCATTGCCTAAGACAATGCTTCCCTTCTAGGAGTTTTATAGTTATCGTTCTTTTAGGTCTTTGATTTATTTCGAGTTAATTTTTGTATACAGTGTGAGGTAGGGGTCCACTTTCATTCTTATGCACCATTTGTTGAAGACAGTGTTCTTTCCCAATTGAGTGGATTTGGCCCCCTTGTCAAAAACTAACTAGCTATAGATGTGAGAAGCTATTTCTGAACTCTCAATTCAATTTCATTGGTCTGTATGTCTGTCCTTGTGCCAGTAGTTCACTGTTTTGATTACTGTAGCTTTGTAGCATGTTTTAAAATCAGGAAGTGTGAGTCCTCCAATATTGTGGCTTTTCGGGGCCCCTTACCCTCCCACATAAAGGTAATAATTGGGTTTTCCACTTCTAAAAAGAAGGTAGTTGGAATTTTGATTGGGACTACTTTGAATCTGTATCACTCTGGATAGAACTGACATCTTAACTATATTTAGTCTTCCAATCCATGAACACAGAATGTCTTTCCAGTTATTTAGCTACTCTTTGATCTCTTTCCGCAAGCAATTTTTGTGGTTTTCCTTGTGCAAGCTCTTTATATCCTTAGTTAAATTATATTTCTACATATTTGATTATTTTAGCTATTATTGTAAATGGAATTGTTGTCTTGATTTCCTCTTCAGACTGTTCATTACTAGTATGTAAAAATACTATTGACTTTTGCATTTGACCTTGTACCCACCACCCATATGTAGTTCATGAATGTTGTTGGAAAGAGCATGGAGAAATTGGCATCATGAGCCTATAGGACTTCTTGGAATGAAAAGATTCATTTACTCATGGTGCTTTTGTGGTAGAACTGAATATCTATGCTCAAGATTTAGCATCACACAGAAGCAATAAATCCAGTAAAAGAAGATTTACTCAAGGTAAAAACACTTTAGGTCTATGAGTCAATGTTTCAGATCAGAAGATAGTATAAAAAGAGTGATTTTGTACCTATGATGCATGGAATTGAAACTTAACCCAACCTCTCCCTCTTTGAAGTGTAATCACACCATAAAGAAAAGCTTTGTGAGGGGTCCCAAGAGCTGTAACATTGGATGCCATAACCATGGACAAATTTAATATTACACTCTAGACTGTGCTTCTGTCATTGGATTTCAGTACTGGGAGGAGTGGAAGGATGAATAACACCTTTCATTGTCATCATCCATTGCAGAGTTGCACAAGCCAAGCACCTGTGGCAAAGGTTAGGATGAGAAATTCAGCCCCAAGTAGATGCAGATAAGACCTTTTCTAACTTAAGTCTCAAGAGTAGCTTTCTTTTTTCATGCTCAAATTTTACCCATTAGGTTTACAGAAAATAACATGAATGTAATGAAAACCATTTGCCACTTGCCATTCACTAATGATGCCTGGCTGAGTGAGATGATCATATCACATTTTTCTATTTCCCTAGGCATTTTGGCCTTCCCATGGGCCTTATCTTTGCTACTCAATTCTACTGTCAGAAGCATCAGGTGGACAAATGGGCTTTACCAGTATAAGGAGGGAGAAATTGAAACATGGGAAATATAAGTGATTTGTCAGAGTTCACTGTCATAGCTACCAACCCTTGTATTCCTAGTCTATTTATTTACTTAATTACACTATCTCTTTGGTATATATAAAATTGAGACATGAGGATTAAGTATGACTTATGTACTGATAACCAAATATAATGACACAGTAAACCTATTACAGATCAAGATTACCTTCTCCCCTCAGACCTCCATAGCAGATAGAGATCTAGAAGACGTAGTTTTAAAATCTTATTCCAGATGTCTGATTATTTATCTCATGAGAGACAAAGGCTAGGCATTGAGAGTAAGAACTATATTTTTTCCCAACATCCAATATCTCTTCTAATCAATTATCTCAGTTTTTTTTTCTTTTCAACTGTATTCCCTTTACTCTTTACACTTCACTAGCAGTCTGTAATACAGTTCCTGGAACTTGGTTCAAAGCTTGACAAAAGTATACTCATGGAAACCTCTTTTCTATAATGTATAACATGTGGATTTCTTGGCTTATAGAAAAAGACCTTTAAAAAGTATGATTTTTAAATAATATACCATAAAGAAAATGTTCCTTAAAGTATGTTTTAAGATAAATTTAATCTAATTATATAATTATGGATAGAGAAAGAGCTCTACATGGTTAGACTGGATCTAATGATGATAATATGATTTTCATGGCACTGGCAGAGTTTACCATCTGAGACCACAAATATTAGATTGCTCATCATCAGTGGGCTTTCTATAAGGTTTTAATCATGAGCAGCCAATGACTGCATCAAATACCAATTAAGCTTGAAATCAAACGTGGCTGTGCTTCCTAGATTAAGTGCAATTTAAAGAGAAATCACATTCTATTTATAAGTAAATCCTTGTCAAAAATCCTAAAGCTACTTGTTGGCCCATGTTTCTCTTTGGTACAGTGGGTAGGAACATATTTTCCCAACGTGAAAAGCTTCTCAATCTTATGTGTTTGGAGTTTTGTTCTAAATTCAGAAAATATTTAGTTTTTAGATTACTGAACGAAGCACACGGTCCAGTTTCTAAACTACCTGTGGACTTAAACACTCTCTAAACAAACAAATAAATAAATAAATACTCAAAAGCCTTTTGTGGGACAAAATAAAGACTTATAAATGTCGCTTTGGTGAGTGAAGTTCTTATAATTTAAGGATTCCCTTAATATATGCCTAATTTTATTGATCACAGGGAAAAATGTATTGGAAACATAACTTTGGGATGGTATTATAACCATATTATTTTACAAAATAATTCATGAAGACTGATGACTTCATAACATAGCTTATAATCCTTTTCTAATTCATGTAAAACAAATGGCAGTGCTTTAGATATGTGTCTGTCTTCCATAATATTAGGCAAGTTTTCCTTCCCCATGAAACCTCAGATCATTTATAACAGTATTTTTAACTAATTAATTGCAGTCTCCTAAAGAAGTTGAGACAACTATAAATTAACTGAATGGATAATTTTCCATTTGACATTACTTCAAAATTAAGTTTTGTGAAATATAACTTGGGACTATTTTCCCTAGATTTCAACCACTCCAACCTATGTTTGTAAGGTATAAGAAATGAAAGGAGGAAATTCTTCTCTCTTCCCTCTTACAGACTTATAACGAGGCAGTAGTTAAAAAAGAATCAGTCATCTGGGGCCATTTTGAAAAATACCAATCTTTTAACAAAAAGTGAAGTCTCTGAGTATTTTTCTCTTTGGAATGAAAGTGCAAATATCTAGGCCTGTGAACCCTAACTCCGTGAGTAGAACAATTTTTAAAGATTTATTTTTTGAAATGGAAAATTTCTACTGAAGAAACTCATATGAAAATAAACAGATAGTGAGCAGAAGAATGTGTGCCCCATGGCTTAAGAAAATAGGAAAAATGATTTTTTCTTGTTTCATACTTCAGGATGGCAAGCATAGATGAGGACAATTTGCAGCTTTTCTTCCCTTGCCTTAGGAAAATGCTTGTTTGGTTTGTTAATTTTTAAAGACATTCCATTTCACACAGAAGGCTCCAATAGATGATATTTGTAAAATAAAATTTCAGTTATGTTTGTCTAGCAAAACCTAATCTCTAAGTTTTAAATACCAATATTTTTTAAGACAGCAAGTTTTCAAAAGAGATTTTCTATATATATTACCTGAATTTGAGATTTTTTTCCATTTAATTATAATACATGAAGGAATATATGTCTATGGTTTTTACAAATTTTATATATACACACACACACACACAGAGTTACTTTATTCCTAGAGAAATGGTTAATGAATCCTAAAATTGTTTCTAGCGTTTTATAGGTCTATATACTACTGAGTTATGTTATACATCCTGGTAGCAACTGAGTACCTCTTTGACTTGGGTTAGCCTTATCAAGCAATAAATATCAGGGTGAATAAGAAAATTCAATTCATAAAGTATTCAGAATATAAATTTCCCCTATAAGAAAGTGGTGGAGATAGCATAACTCAATAGAAATTTGACATTTTATTTTCAACTTCGTTTTTTTGCAAAATATCGCCTGTACATTTTTATGAGTAATGAAATAGAATTTATAATAACAGTAATATCATACATCCAATGTGAACCACAGCAGTAGGATGCAGGGCAAGTTAGTCTAGCACTACCACCAAACTGAAAATAAACTTCCCTTCTTTCCTCCACTTATTTTGTTGCAAACTACCCCAATCAATATGCCTCATTGCGACTTTTACTTATTTTTAAATATTATTTTATATAGTTCATTTCCAAATAGTTATATAGCTATTTTGCCATTGGTTACCAAGAATGGGTATAACTTTTTTCCACTGCTTTTTAAAAAATACTTACTTTGTAAGATTTATTTTGTGACAGAATATGCAAAAGAAGTTTAGGACACTGATCTTTTAAAATCTATATACTTTAAAGTTTGAGCAATACTTAAAATGAATAATTTTTGTGAATCCCTTAGATAGGATAAAAACAAGGTAAAGAATTAGCTTTTCAAATTTATATCAAAATATCAATTAAAAACCACTAGGCCTTCTCAAAACTCACCAACCTCCTTCTCTATGATCAAGGTAAAAGAGATGACCTGTTATTTCAGTTGTTTTCAGTTTTAGCAATGTCTTAATTGGAAAATTGCAAAACAATGTTGTCATGCAAGACTTCCAGGACTACATCTGTTTCTAATGTACAGTGCATAATTTAATGACGAGACACTTCAGTGGTCTACCCACTGCAAATTTCAGTTGTTAAATATGTCTGGAGCAAGACGTCTTTAAATAGTAGGCATTTCTTTGGTACATTAATTTTCTCACGTTCAGAAGCAGAAAATGTAATTCTAACTGTCACTTTGTATAAAGCTCTGTTTACTTTAAAATGCTATTCACAGCCTAAATGTATTGTTCAAACTGATTATCTATAGAGGGATTTAAAACTTTTATAAAACCTATTTATTATGGCTAATGTTTTTTAGAATTTTTTTCTTTCCCTTCAGACTTCGGTTTAAGAAATTTTTCTAATCAGCATTAAAACTCAGGACTTTAAAGGCAAATCTTGAAAAAAGATAAGCCAACAGTGTTCCAGAAGAGATTGAAATTTAAAATGTAAGTCACAAATTGGTATAGAGCTGGGATCTATAATCCTAGAATATAAGCACCTCTTCTCTAAGAGATTAGGAATGGAGGGCCACAGCCAGAACAACCATCCACACACTACGGTGCCAAAGTGGTTACCAAACTGTATCTTAATTTATAATTCAGCTTGGCTAACCACGTATTTTGCTAACTAGCTTGGTCTCTGACAAATCTTTTACAATGCATAAGATCTAATTGCATGGGGTTAAAAGCAGTTATCCTATTTAGAGCTTGTCTGAACAGTATTCCAAAAAGATAACAAATGTTGAATCATAATCCCAGATTTTACCAGGAGAGTAAGAAAAAAATATCCTGCTAAGGAAATGAAAATAGAAGAATTTTATTAGAATTGTTAAAATAGTATATAGACCTCCACTTGTAGTTATGAAGAAACAGTGCCTTGAAAAAAATCAACGTCCCTCTTCATTTAGAATATTAAATAACTCCCACAATTATGTATCATAATGTCCTATTTAGAGTTGAAAAAGTTAGAACTTGTTGCCCTTCCGTTAGGTAATTTTTGGAGAAGTAGAACTCCCCAGCCTAATACCAAGAGTTTGTAGAGAACTCAAAAATTAAGAAGAACTTTATATAACTGTGACATCATTTTTTTAAAAAAGTTTCAGAATTTCTAGCCCTTGAGTCATTGAAGACTCTATTGGGATCACAAGCTTCTTAAGAAAAATGAATGATAGATGAAGTGACTTCAAAGAGTCATTTTTTTCTTGCTTCATTTATTCAATCTCTGACTCTTCTATTTTGAAGAGCCTTTTGGTGGTTTGAAACCATGTACCCCAGAAAAGCATGTTCTTAAAGTTAATCCATTCCTGTGGGTATGGACGCATTTTAAGTAGGACCTTTTGATGAGGCTTCTTGAGTTAAGGTGTGACCCACCTCAATCTGAATGGGTCTTCATCCTTTTATTGGAGTCCTTTATAAGACGATGAAATTCAGACAAAGAGAGAAAACCACAAAAGCAAGTAGCTGTAGTCAACGAAACCCAGAAGAGAAAAGAGAGACCAACAGATGCTGCCATGTACTTTGCCATGTGGCAGAGGAGCCAAGGATTACTGGCAGCCAGTCTTCAGGAAGAAAACATGACCTTGATGATGCCTTGATTTGGACATTCTCATGGCCTCAAAGAGTAAACTAATAAATTCCCATTGTATAAATCAAACTCATTTCCTGGCATCTGCTCTCTTCAGTCTAGATCAGGGATAGGCAAGCTGTGGCCAGTGGGCTAACCAGCTGGTTTTATAATATACCTACCAATATACCTACCAATCCTCAAATATTTATTATTTGGCTCCTTACAGACAATAAACATCACTCTTTTAGGCAATCAACATAAGAGTAAACCATGCCCTTATTTTAGTGATTGCCAATTTCTATGATGTAAATACCCCCACCATAGCCAATTTCAAGCCACTAATGTGATATCACTGAACCCAGAGTTGGAAGGAAGTGTGCATTAGCATAATACTATGTACTATTTGCACCACATAGATATGAATGGCATAAATACCTTCAAATACATAGATAACAGTAAAATGTAAGGAAATAATTAGGAAATGAGTTTTATGTATTCATTTTGTTTTTAGGATAATTTAGTTATAAGCTTATATGATTAAAATTTTAAAAACGGCTGTGTTTATCAGCTTGCTTACAAGGGTTCTAAGAATTTAACAATTCGCTCTCATAAGCTGGTACAAGCTGGCTCCAAGGACAGGACTTCTAATGGCCACTCAACACCTCTGACTGCAGCATCTGAATTTTTATTTTAAGGTCCTCATAGAGACCCACTCAGTGTCCCATTGGCCGTAAAGTTTAATGACTGGCAAGTGAGCTATGATTTAATAGCCCCTTAAATATTAAGCCTTACATAGAAGGATTAAAAAAACCAAAATACCTTAATATAATTACATTTTAAGAATAAATATAGTATTAATTTAAAAAGTTACCTTTGTAGAAAAAGGACAATTTGGCTCCATCTATAGGGTCTTGGGGATTAGCTAAAACATATGTGAAAAGGTGGTATTGATGAATTAAAACAACAACATTTATTTGATATATGAAGTGCTGCTTTGACTACCTGAATACCATATGCACTTCACCATGGGTCCCACCATAAGTGACTTTCTAGGGTCGGAGTAGAGGCGGTGGGGCATGAGTGTGTTATTCCCACCTTCTACCCAAACAGTCATGATTTATACCCTCAGAGGTTGGCCACACTGTCGTTCTTAACACAGAGATGTAGGTAAGTCACTAACAATTGATTATAACTGAATTTGAGACTAAGCCCTCTAGCCATCCTTGTTCTAATATCTCAGACTACAAATAGAGTTTTGTCTTTATGCTGCAGATTTTCGGAAGAATTTTGCATACCCCCAGAATAACTTTTGAAAATTCTTAAGTTTTTTCTTACTAGAAATAAAATAATTCTCAGAGTTCTTGAATTTCAATATCAGGCAGGTATACAGCATGAGAACAGCAGCCAGTACACTTAATATTATGGAAATGCAGAGTATTATTGGAGCTTCTAAAGGGGATATCATTCAAATTTATCATAGTCTTGATTTATGGTGGGCTTCCTTGAGTCGATCCAAATATTCTTCCCCTTGTTAAACAGCAATTAAATCAAAGATTTTGGCTAACAAAAAAAATTAGAGAAGACCCACCATGACGATACTGTTAGCAATAATCAGAGGGCAAAATGTGAAAAACCTTTCCACCTCATAATTTGTGAACCAGGAAAATCAATAGGCAGCATTGATGGGCATGTTGAAGACCCAGACTAAGAAGTCTTCTTTGAGCAAATAGGTGAGCCAGACACTAAAATCTGGTCATGGAAGAGCATAAGGCGGGGAGATGCTCAAATTCTCCCAGAGTCTGGTTTTCAGTCCAGCACCTGAAAAGAAATTATTCAGATACAAAGGAATTACCATGTGAATGGTGTTTCCGCACAATTTCTGCATATGCTGCCTTGCATTTTTATCAAGACCACAAACATCAACCAGCGTGAGAAAGCAGGTGCCTTTTTCCCCCATATCTTTTGAACATCAGTATTTCCCAGCAGTTAACTGCATGTGATAATGGCCAGAGCACAGAAACGTTTTGATTTGGATCCAAACTCTTCACCCAGAAGCGTTTTTTTGTTGGATATTTTAAGCTTGGAGCTTTTGATCTAGATTTCATTATATGGCAGATAATTTAAATAAGAAGGCAAAGGGGCTTATTGAGGGGGAACTTCATAAGATGTTGGAGCCTCAAAGAATATTTCAGCTCAGAAGGAATTCTTTTTTGGAGCCAAATCCAGATCCCACCTACAGAGTTAAAGCCATTAATTATTAACCACAACATACTAAAATTACGAGACATCACATTGACAGCACATTGCAATGAGCCGTTCAATTGTGATTTTCCAACCTAATGGTGATAAGATAGGACTGAATGGCAAATTGTGATTGCTTTCAGCTGAAAATTGGAAAGAGCTGAGCTCTGATCACTTGTTATAGAGAACTGCCATTCATTCAGCAGCCCTCCTAGCAGAAATAAACCCAGGTTCTGGTGTGGTGGCAGCTGAGATGTTAATTCACAAGACAGCAAGCAGAGGGAAGCTGCTAAGTGGCACAGTGGGTTAATGATGCACTTCTACCATGGGAGACATACGGGGTGAATCCTGGCATTGTTCACAAGTGAAAATTGGTTTACCGACCTTAGCTTGGTCCCTGGTGGACAGCTGTCCTTGTCCTAGACCTCCTCAGATGTTGTCCTAATTTTCTGCACAGGAGAGGCTCCAAGTCTGGAAGAGGAGGGGGCCTGCTATAAGACTACAATTGGCTTGGCAGAGTCAGAGGAGGAAATGGGCCCAATATCCTTTTTTTTTTTTTTAACCTAGTCACTGCCAGTATCTCATTTTCACAAGCATGAAAATCCACTCAGGGCAGCAAAAGAAAGTCAATGAACAAGGTCAATTTCCTTTCTGATAAAACTACGTCTCCAAAGAGCTAAGCAGGCTTAGATTAATTAATTAAAAAGAGGACGAGGCCTTGCTCTTGGTAGAGGATCATGGGGCTAAAAGCTTAAGACTATCGTAAGAACAGAATAGCTTAGTTTTATTCTAGCTTTTGCTAGAATAGTTTATAAGAAATTACTGGGTATAACACTTCTCATGATAATACTTGTGCTCTTAATATCAAGGGAATGTGTGGAATACTGTTTGTAATTTTATAATATATGTGGGTATTATAGAGGACATTTTGTTTTTTAATTTAAAGAGTGCTTCCTTTAAGAACAAGAAATTCATTTAATTCACTCCCCATGGGGGTAAACTCACCAGGAATAGACACTAAAAAATTATAAATAAAATAAAAGGAAAAACTTTACACATAAGGAACACAAAGGGGAAATTAGAGGGGGAAATTAGAGAAGTGGATAATCTTATTTCTCTTACTAAATCAAAAACAACAAAAGCCACAGTAAATAGGAAAATAAAGTATTGAGAGAATGATACAATGAAAGAAAAAAGTGGGGAGAAATATCTATGACAAGAAAAAGTTAAAATTTAAGGAAAATTTAAGGCAAAAATCTGTCTATATTTAAAAATATACTTTTTAAAGTATAATATGATTCCAGTGCAATTAGGTATTCTTTAAAAATAAATTGTGACAAATTTGAAATTCTTTAAAACATTTCAAGACCTTTCCAAATGAGCATAAGAGCAGTTCTTAGTCAATCCTAGGAAAAGTAGCAAGTCCAATTAGATATATTTACACATCAAAGTATTTAGACCAAAAATTTGGTCTAAATATGCCCCAAATTGAAACTCTCTTCTACTTTGAGCATAAAGAACAGAACCTGTAGGTCTATTTTGGTGGGACTTTAATCCATCTGGATTCCTCTGGTTCAAGTTATTTTGAACACAAAGCAGATGAAGAATTTTGTTGAAATAAAAGAATGTTTAAAGGCCTATATGTTTCTTTTCTTTTTTTGTCATCTACAAATATTGTAAAACTGAATGAAAGCAAGAAAATTACTGTGTGCCTCCCCACTTTCTCTTACCTGATTCAGAACTATTCCATCTACTCCATGTAAAATTTGGGGTGTCATGCTTTCCTAAGATGCTAAGATTTGGACAAAGATACAGTGTTTTCCCTGCTCCTCCAAAAACTTCTCCTTCAACATCCATTTGCAAGCTTTAACTCCATATTTCCCTACAAAAAAGGAAGGAAGAGAGGAAGGGAGGGAGGGAAAGAGGGAGGGAAGGAGGGAGGGAGGGAGCAAGGAAGTAAGAAAGAACAGAAGGAAGAAACTCAAGGGGACAAGGGGTGACTAGTTACACAATACATTCTGGGAAATGTATCCACAATACAGCATCACAGCAGGTGATATTAGGCAGTAGTTTGAGCCAAACCCTACTTGTAATCCTGTCTATAGGTAAGCACCTGATCTGGATG
Source organism: Chaetophractus vellerosus (assembly GCA_004027955.1). Lineage (NCBI taxonomy): Eukaryota > Metazoa > Chordata > Mammalia > Cingulata > Chlamyphoridae > Chaetophractus > Chaetophractus vellerosus. The sequence continues at coordinate 2,672 of PVKH010007226.1, read as the reverse complement.
GATCTCTTTGTTCAAAAATTTCTTGTCATACACAACCAAAACAGCCATAACAATAATGAAGGAGGCTATAAAACTTCTGCAAATGAAGGAAAAATATATATTACCTGAAATGATTTTCTAAAGCCAATTACTGCGGCACACTGAGATGCTGCAATTAGCTTACAAGTGTGCTGAGATGCAATTTTCACAGCTCACAGGCTAGCCAGGCCGAGCCTGAGGTAGTTGGAGCCCATGGAGTAGTCCCATCAGTTTGCCCCAGGACATCTTAAAATCTTATCCTTGATTACATGTGTGAATACTAAAGCTAGAAAAACCAAAAGAAATTTATTTACTGTCTTCAGTAGTATCCAAGTTGGCCTGGCTTCTGTGAAAAAGCAGCAGAAAGTTGATAAGTTCCTAAATATCCTTATTAACAATATTATGAGGAATGCAAACATTCAGGTGAGAGGTGCTCCAGCAAATCAAGGAAGATTATTACTTACTACAATGACTGAATCCATTCCCCATACCTCAATTTACTTCCCCCTTCTGGGGTGATGCAATGAGACTCATATCAACAGGCCTGTATACCCAGCAGGAGAGGAACCCTGAAATGAGGAACATGCTGTGCAGCTGACACCTTTACCTCCTGAGACAAGGAGAGGAACCTAATCTCTCTAACGTGAACAAATCCTTCTCCAAATCCTTCTCAATTGCCCCTCTTTGGAATATAAATACATACTTTGGGGAGGTAAATCTCTCTGGAGTTCTCAATATCTATTCAGTCATCTTTTCAACTCCAAGGCTTGTTGATAAACCCAAATTCCAGTTCTCCTTGCTCTGAGGGCCCTAATCTTGCAGAACATGAAAATATTTATATTGCTTTCCTACCAAAGTGACAGGAACAAACCAGACTGAGGAAAAAGACAACAGAATGCAAAGAAAGTAGGTGTCAAATTTAAATCTGAACAAGAGAACAATTAAAACTGCATGAATCCAAATTGGAGACATGGGATTCAAATACGTGAATGCAGTGAGCAAAATGAAAAAAAGGAAAGCAATGACCAAAAAGTTGTCAGATATGGAGGATAAAGAATGTTAACCTTGCCGAGGCTTTACAAACTTACCCAAACATTTTGAAATAGGAACAAAGATGAAGAACATCTTTGGGTAAAATTTGGAAAGCTGAAATAAGACCTCTATATACATATGAAAACAGAGTTTTGCCTACATTTCAAAATCTAAAATAAAGACAGAAATCTCGGGGCATCTGTAGTCCAGTAGGGCGCCGGTTTACCACATAGGAGGCCCCAAGTTCAGTTCCGGGTCCTCCTCAAGCGGGCAGACTGCCTTGAGAAGGCAAGCCGCCGCAGGCAGGGCAAAGCCGCCATGGGCAGGGTAAGCCCCCATGAGCAGGGCAAGCCCCCGCAAGCAGGCAGGCCGCCATGCGGTGAGCTGACTCGGCAGGTCGCCGCACGGTGGCGGGGGGACAAGCAGACATGGAAGAACGCAAGAATGAACACAGCAAGAACAAGCAGAAAGGGGTGGGGTATGTAATAAATAAAAAAAAATAAATCTTAAAAAAAAAAGACAGAAATCACCTAGATACAGTTTAGCACAAGCACAAAATTAAATTAAAAGATAAATAAGAAATCTTATGTGATCAAAGAGAAAACAAAGGTTAGAAAAAGTTAACCGTAAATTCAACCAGTACTTTCAGAGTGCTTGAAAACTTTGATGTTCAGTACATGCTGCTTGTCTTTAGGAAGTTTATAGTCAGGTATAGGAGTCATTTAAACAGACAATTACAAAACAGTGAGTTAAGTGCTAGGTAGGGGAAAAACAAGAGGGGCAGCAATTTCAGAGTGAGTTTAAGGAAATGGTTTGAGATTGATCATTCTCAAAGGATGAATTGGAGTAAGCCAGATAAAGACTAGGAAAGAATGTTCCAGCAAGGGATAGGAAAAGACATAAAACTATTGGCAAGAAAGAACAGAAACTCCAATTCTTATTCAAAGTTCACAAGGTGCCTGCTTGCACTACATATTAGAAGATGTGGAGTGATGATTCAAGAGTATGCTAATTTGAGTCCTTGGTAACAAAGCCCACAAACTTACTGATATTCAACATTCTGAACTTGATTATATAATTGATAGTAAAATCACCTATATAATATTCAGAATGTTTCTGGAATGCAGCCTCTGCATCTGGCAGTATTTTACAATAGTTAGAAGAATTGGCCTTATGTTGGATAGATGTCTGTACAGTATCAATAATCAACAAAGGTATGTTTCATAATATTTCCTTTATCCCTAAAATCTTTCCTCAAATTGTCAATTGCTAAAAATTGTGACAACATTCTTGGGAGCCCCCCCTTTGTGCAAGCAGCATGAGCCTCCACAGAGAAGCACCCTTTCAATTCCAAAATTAGAACATAAAAAGCCTTTGGGAAGGTATTTTGGAGCTGGTATCAAATGTCAGATAAAGAAATCACAAGAGGGGCCGACTGGATAGCCCAGTGGATAGGGCGTCGGCATACCACATGGGAGGCCCGGGTTCGGTTCCCGGGGACCTCTCCTAGCGGGCAGACCGCCTTGAGAATGGCAAGCCGCCGTGGGCGGGCCAGAGCCGCCGTGGGCAGGGCAAAAAAGCTGCCACGGACAGGCAAAAGCCGCCACGGGCAGGGCAGGTCG
>PVKH010007225.1:0-20378 GCA_004027955.1 Chaetophractus vellerosus | reverse complement strand
ATATCTGAGATAATTGTTCTTGCAGAAGGAATGATACAGCCAACTATTATTAATTGAAAATAAATGTAAAGGTCTACTTAGGAAGTAAAGATTAGAACAGTTCTGTCATTAATACTGATTAATGACAGAAATCACTTTGGATTTTCAAATGAAGTCAAGAAACTTAAATATATCAGATGGTTTGGATAAATAACTGAATATATATCCTTTCTCAGAATATGTTTGCATTGAAAGGCAAACACACTCATATACGTTTTTGTAGGGCTAGAATATTAAACAGTTGACTGTGAAACAAGTTTTATAAAAGTAATCAACTTCAGGAAAGCTTTAAAAATTAATTGTATATAGCAATTTGAAGCTTAATAAGTCATAGATGCTCCCAAGGATGATTTTTAAAACATTTTAAAGGAATTATTCTGTTTGGTTATTTTATTGGTTTATATTTTATTTAGTCAATAAATAATCTAGAATAATAACACTGCTCACATTTAACATCAACCATAAAGAAATTGGTTGAAAATTTGGCAAGAAAAGCTGTATTTGGTTTCCATTCACTGGGAAGTTTAATTTTTTGGCAATTAATAATTTAGTTTCTTATAAATAGCAATCCTGATATAGCATATTTTACAATATTATCTTTAAATAAGAAATTACTTTAACAAGAAGTATGTGGTTCAATTTCCAGTTCATTTTTTTCAGCTACTTTCCCTAAAAGCAAATCATTCAATAATCTGCCAGGTTTAACACAACCATGCACACTTCCACACATGCATTGATATTTTGATCTATTGTGTTTGATTTTTGTCATTTTCCTTTGTTTTGTTGGTTTGGTTTATTTTATTTCTTGTACAGCTGTTTTAGACAGACAGGAGAAATGATCAGGAAACTTAAATTCCTCCAGATATTTCAAAATAGTTAAATGGTTCATCCTCAAGAGTTGGTAAGAAGTGAATGTGCATTGGGATTTCTCCCTTTAAATACGAACTGGGACAAGGTCTTTTTTTTTTTTTTTACTTTCTTTGTCACATTTTTGGTAAGGATAAAAAGGTCAACCATAACCTCCACAAGGAAAATATATAAACGAATCAAAATGAAACTAAATCTGTGATGTGTTTTTGTTTGAAATGAACACAAGACAGCCTATCTCATGAAACTCTTCCTGTTACTTATGGTTTTTATTATTTATAATTTATATTATATTACTTCACAATGATTGAAATATCTGTTAGGTATATAGATATCCTACAAAAATCATTTCTCCCATGTGTTTTTATTTTCAACAGCAGAAAATAATACCTGAAGCAAATCAAGCAATTTGTACATGCAAAGTAAGTGCTCAACCACTGAGCTACACCTACTCCCTTATGAAATCAAGCAATGTGATATGCTCTCAGTTCATATATTTATGCCTTCTTGATCACAAATGACTGTTAGTTTTATCTAAATCCACGTAAGGTTACATATACTTTAGTATACTTTTCTTTATGTGTATATGTGTATATGTGTTTATATGTATATGTGATATCTATCTCCTTCCTTTCAAACTCTTTTTATTTATCTTTTGTTGTTATAATTATCAGCAAAATTATAATTATAATAATGACAATAAGTAGTTTTAAAATTCACTGAGGGAATGAAATTTCCTAATGTGACATTACATGTTTCTCCTTTGTTAAAAGAACACTTGTCAAAAGAAACACCTTCACTGATTTTTCTGGGGAAATCCTTCTAAATCCAGAGTCACCTACTTTTCCTCAAAGTATCATCTTTTTTTTGTTGTTGTTGTTACATATCCCCCCCTTTCTGCTTGCTCTTGCTGTGTGTTCATTTTTGTGCTCTTCTATGTCTGCTTTATTGTCTCCCCCCATGGCGGGAACGCACCGAGTTGGCCCACGACCTGCTTGTGGGAGGCTCTGTTCCGTTTCGAGGGTGGCTCGGCTCTGTTCCGTTTCGAGGGCGGCTCAGCTCTGTTTTTCGCGGGCGGCTTGGCTCCGTTTGCAGGTGACTTGCCCTGCCTGTGGCAGCTTTGCCCTGCCCATGGCAGTCTGCCCACCTGGAGAGGTCCCCAGGAACCGAACCCGGGGCCTCCCATGCGGTGTACCGGCGCCCTATCCACTGGGCTACAGCCAGCCCCCAAAGTATCATCTTAATGTTCTTCAAAATCAAACCCATTAATATTTTACTTTATTTAAACAAAGAATCATTGTAGTGGAAGAAGAAAAATAAATATGAAAAAATTCTCTAAAGGCTCTAAATCAGTGAATCAGAAATCACAATATGGAGAAAAGAACCCAAGAAACTGTCTTTAAAACGCACCCCAGCGAATTCACCTTTATACTGATGATTGAAGAACCAGTGCTCTAAAGAACCTTGGTGTCTTTTTTGATGTAAAACTCCTATTTGCTTTCTGAAGCTAGTTAGTTCATTCAGGAACAGAATTCTTTACTCACATCTTCATTTCATCTGATTAGTTTTTGTTCTGGTATATGATTCCTTGTTACTTACCTCAAATAATAGGAAGGTTTTTATCTATGACTGTTTACCTAAGTTTTTTTCCTGAAAAAAAAGTAGTATTTGGCCTGAGTTCCCACAGGCACTCTTTCCTAAAAATACATTTTTTTTCCTTTTATTTCTGTTCCCCTAGCCTCTATCTAGATGTTATTTATAGGTTTTTCATAGCTCTATCTTTGGGCTTACATGAGAATTAGGGAGGTCAGGGCTCACAAATTTACGTTGAACCCACAGGTGAATCTACTCCAGCCCATAACTTCCGGGTACCGGCCACTTATCCAATTCATCTAGGTGTGGGTGTGAGCATCCTCAGCCATATACTGACCTTGTGGAAACTCAAACACCCATTTTTAGCGTTATTTATTTACAGGTAACTTTTATGGGGTGATTTGGAGATGCATGGGATACACCTCTAGTAACATCATACATCTTGTTTGCAAGAGGAAGAGCTCACAAATTTGAAGTCTACCATATGGCATTTAAAGCTGAGGTACCAAGATTTGAGTGAATCAGCATTTTACACACTAACATTTTTCCCAGGAGGAAGTTAACTTAACTCATTGGAAAATTATAAAATAGTGGACTACACAAATAATACTTTTTATCAGAAGTTCTTAAAACTTAACACTTTTTCCTCAAGAGATAATTTTTAGAAGTATGTATTAAAGAGATTACTGCTGTTATCTATCTACTCTAGAAATGAGTTTGGTTGAGTATCATTAGTACCTGATATGAAAGTAACATAAAGCATAGGCTCACTCTGATTGTTTCAAATCATTTTAATTGTTTGACAGTAAGATAGACAATTTTTATTTTGACTTTCTTCAGTGACTTTGATCAGAATGTAAGGTCATGTCAGTTACGCAATATGTAACAGATAACATGCCAGTAGATAGATCTTGAAAGGGGGAATTAAAATAACCTAGAATAATATTCCTGCTATAAATTTAACATCAAACATAAAGAAAATGGTTGAAACTGTGGCAAGAAAACTTGTATTCAGTTTTCATTCACTGGGAAGTTTTATCTTCTTTTTTGGCAAATAATAATTTCACCACTTATGATTGTAATTACCCTAGACACATTTTTAAATCTGCCATTCAAAGTGAGTTCATCAAAAGTGATTCTGTCTTTGAAGAAAAAAGTGAAGATCCTGAAGATTTTTATAAAAGGAAATAAAAGACTTCTGGAAAAAGAAGCAGAAAAAGTGATGAGGCTGTCAGGGAACCAAAAAATGGACTGAAAAGTGACTTTCAAATGTACTTTGGAGGGAGAATAAATGTACGGTAAAAAGTGCTACCTTAGTGATGGCATTTCAGTTCAAATAATAGGAATTAAACAGAACTCCAATTATGAGATTTTTGTGAAAGAAAGAATATCGATATTTTTTCCAAAAAAATTATTGGCAGTGGAGTTGGACTTTATGGAGAAGCCTTTTGACAGATGGTCAAAAGAGAACACATGCATCTGTCGATCATTTTTATCAATACTGACACTTTATTAAAAGCTCAAAGATATGTTTTATAATTTCTAAAGGAAAAATTTCAAGGTATACATATTCTAATGGTTATTGGACCTAGCTTTAAAGCTTTTCTTCAAATATCTCTAACCTAAGAAGTTAGGTCTTTGGGATGAGTATAAACTGCTCTTTTCAGCAGAAATGCATCAGATCATCAATAGAAATGGTTTATAATGTTTACCTAGAATCTACTCAATCTAGATATATAAGTTGTTTCCAGTTATCTCCAGTGGTTTAATAGAAAGTAACATTGTGAGGGTGTAGTGGTTTGGAACTATGTACCCCAGAAAAACATGTGCTTCATCTTAATGGAATCCCTTCCTGTTGGTGTGAATCATTGTAAATAGGACCTTTTGATTAGGTTATTTCAGTTAAGGTGTGGCCCAACTAACCAGGATGGTGTTAATTTTATTACTGTAGGCCTTATAAGGAAAGCAACAGAGAGAGAAAGATAGAGGGAGCAGCCTGTAGCTCCCAGAGTGGGACTCAGAGGTGTCAGGAGAGGCTGCCATATGAACTGCCATGTGACAGAAAAGCCTAGGACCAAGCATTGTTGGCAGGCAGCTCCAGAACACCACAGTCTTTTGGGAGAAAGCACTGCCTTGACATAGTCTGATTTTAGACTTCTACCCTCAAAATCATGAGCCAATAAATTCCTGTTGTTTAAGCCAAACCACTACATGGTATTTGTTTTAGCAGCCAGGAAACCAGGTGTTTGACCAGAAGCCAGATGTCAAGGGAATCCATAGGAAAAAGGAGAAGACATCACCATATGCTTTGCCATGTGACGGAAAAGCCAAGGAACCCTAAAGATTCCCAGCCAGCCAGAAGATACCCGCCCTGGAGGAAGCAAGCCTTCTGGCCTCTGAAACTGTGAGCCAATAAATTCTTGTTGTTAAGCCAACCCATTGTATGGTATTTGTTTTAACAGCCAGGAAACTAAAACAGTGGGGAATTTATCTCAGTGCTGAAACTGATATAAATAAGGTTCTGACAATTTTATAAGCCTCTTTGTGCCTTGTGCTGGTCAGCCAGATATTGTATAATGTCACTTCAAGGAGTAAGTAATGAAGAAGGCACTTGTGACCTTGCTTATTATGTGGGCAACAGAAGGGAATAGAAACAATGAAATCATGTGTTTAGTCTGACAGTCCCAAAGGTAAGTGACCTTGATGTAAGGTCACCTTAGGAGCATTGTGGGCTCTCTTCTATATAAAGAGTCAAATATAATGCAGTAAAGACCTGTACTGCAGAAGAGAACAAATTAAATCAAAGTTTGTGACCTCAAAAAGATTGGTATTTGAATGCCTACACCATCCCCAAGTTCTTTGTTTTTAACTGCATACCCACTATTTCTGGCCCCTGGGTCTCAGAGCATGAAGAATCCTCTGCCTTTATTAGCTCCCTTTCATCAGGCTAACCTGTATTTATTCCTATGACTCAGCTCAGATCACAATTTGATGAACTCTCTTTCATGTCCCCTTCCCATCTCTCATGCTAGGTGAGGTCTCCTCATCTGTGTTCCCCTGTGACCTGCGTAAAATACTATTTATTCTGCTTATGTGGGTGTCTTCTCCACTGTTACTGTAAGCTGTGTGTGGGGCGGAGATTATCTTTATTCATCTTTCTATCCTCAGCATCTAGCCCAGTGCCGGAAGCACAGGAGATGCCCAATCAGCCGTCTTGCAAGGAGGGAGTGAATGAACATCTACCTGAATGATTCTTCTCTGGCCCGCACACCGCAGGTAGCACCATCCCAATCCTTCCAGGTCAGAGAACAACTAGCAACTAGTAAGCGAAACACAAAGTTCATGTCACACTTCCGTACAATACACTGGGATTTCTTTTCCAGGCTTTTAGTTTAAATTCTCTTCACAGCTTTGGGTTTTAATTTTTCCAATCTGGATGAGAAGAGGAGGAGGGCAGATGAGGGTGACAATGTCAGGAGAATCTGCCACTTGCCTTGATAGAATTGTATCCAGAGGCAAGACCGGCAACATGAGACAAACACTTTTTTTCTTGCACTTTTCAAAGGTACAGTTATGTGTTATCATTTTGTGTTAGAAGCTTCAGAAGGGTCCATAAATTTTTTTTCCCTTTAAGTAGTTGGGGTCAGAGTGAAAGGATTCAAAACCAATCAATAATAGTATATGAGCATGGACATGCTGTAAATTGTTTTCATTTTCTGTTTCTTTACTTCTTGACCGTGGGCATAGTTGGACATTCAATACAGTGTATTGTCAATTCTTTTGAATAGAAATGAATTCAATGAAGTATCTGCCTTCCTCTCTCCTGTAAAAATTACATCAGCAATGTGTATATATATATATTTGTTTATATTTTGAAAGACAGAAAGAGACAGAAAGAATGAGAGAGAGAGAAAATAATACCTTTCTCTCTTCTCCTAATAGGTAATTGCAAATTATATGGTCAAAGTCTTTAGTAGCTCCATTGGTTTGAATGCTGCCCAAAACATTGTGTCAGCAGATAAAAGTGATGAAACTGTAAAACAGGGTAAAAGCAAAAAGGAAATGGGTTGATAGTCCTAAAGAAACTTAGTTTTTGTTCATTAAAATATTAAGCTGCCACCAGACATTGTAATGGATCTCAAGGACCCCATATCAGATACAAATCTGAAGTTATGTGACCATCTGACTCTTTCCCCTTCCATGGCCTGATGTGGTCTGTAGGATGTTGAATGTCGATTGGAAGAACAATCAGCAACACCTGTACACGGGGTGTGAGAAGCTTTTGTTTCTTTTAAAAGACTGGTACACTATGGACGCTGTAGTTGTGAGAAAAGCTCTTCACATCCTCACTGCCTCAAACACATATGCCTTAAGGAGAGAAAGGAACAGAGAGATTGTGCAAATATGTTGGGGAATGAAGGAAAAAGAGGCATTTTGTGTGGTATGAGAAAGTTACCAGTTACTGCCTCAGGGGTTTCACATATCACTAACACTGCCACTGTGTCCACAGTTTCTGCTGCAGACATTGAACTATATGAGAGAAGAAAATCCAAACCCACAAAGAAATCCTATTTTTATTGGGTCAAAGTAAAGTTCAGTAATCAGCAGATGTGACTGAGACATGTGATATTCATGGGTTCAGAGTCTAAGATATGTGGGCCTAATATATCATTTAATTAATTTTTGATGGAAATTGTTCAAAATCCACTATGGATATTTGTATTTGGTAAGTTAAGCTATAAATGGGACTTATAAACATAATATATTTATTAAATGCTGCAATGATTTTAACTGAAATAATATTTTCTTGATCACCAAATAAAGAACATATTTGGTTTGATCGTGTGTTTATTTACCATGGTTGTTGAAAGTTTGGTTGAAAGTGTGTTACTTTTAGCAGGTCATAATTAAAATTAAGGCTACTTGGTAAAATTAGATATCATATAATTACCATATTTTAGAAAGGATTGATACTAGTAACAATCCTCATGAATAATGCATCATCTCATCTCACAACTTCCAATACAAAGGGAAGAATTAGATATAAGGTAAAGCTATTCAGAAACTAAATAAATATCTTTTAGTCCCAAATACACCTAAAATGTGAAAGAAAGCTCAGGAATATATATAAAATAATATATACGTTTAACATAATATAACAAAATAATATAACATTTTCTCTATAATGTGTTTCCTTTGTTTGCCCCTCCAAGGACTGTGTTACAAACAAAAAAAGAGAAAATAGTTTTTAGGTGGCAGAATCTTATACATACTCATCCTTTATGTGATCTTTCTAACAGAAAATAAAATTATTTAACCGATCTCTTGAGTATATTTTAGCCATATTTTTGGACACCAGTCATCTCTTTATTATCAGAGAATACATCAAATCCATTGACCCCAAAAGCAGACTCTCATGGAATTCTGTTTGATTTCACAGTCCCTTTAGACTGATGTCTTTATTTTAGTAACTGTTTTTCTTTCATCATGGTTGAGGTTATATAGGAAATTTGTTTTCTGTTCCAAACAGTTGAATGTGTTTCTTTTATGGCATATATTACTTGCTATACGTTTAAAATATGGTCTAGATTCCCCTAATTATTTTTTCGCAGCTATGTATTATAAATTTAAGGAATTGTGCCACCAAATCAACCATGGTCCTATGCCCTGTTAGCACAGTGGCATTGTCAGCATGATGGGTATTATAAACCTCTTGCCAGTCCCATGAGGCTACTTTTGAAAGCTGGCAGGCCAAATGCAGGAAACCATTTTGTTTGCTGTATGGAATTCCTGCAATCGCTGACCGTGCACTGGCAGGGTAGACTGTGCTGGCATTGCCCTTTCCTCCTGGGTACAATGTTTTGAGCATTGCTGCCATTTAAATTCTTGAAATAGAATGAATCAGTTCCAAGTGGCATGATCAGTACAGGCAGTACAAGTTTATTAGAGGGACTGGGGTTTGCCCTCGGCCCTGAAAGAACTATTACTTATGTCTTAAACAATCTTTATTGTTGTGTGAGAGAATGAAGTCTATAGAATCCATTTTATGTGATAATACTGTAATAACAAGAGACAGAATGCAATAGCTGGAGCTTGCATGATTTAAACTACCCAGGAAAACCCTAACATGATGCTAACAAAAGAAAAGCCTACATATAACATATTCATGTTTAAGCGGTTTAATATTGAAGGTTTTACATATGTATGGCAGGTGTCAGTCGTATGGAAACCTATCATGTATCTTGCCAATGAATTTTTTTAAAAATCTAATTGAGATGCTTTCTTTTGGCACAAGATGGCACTTTAACTTCAGAGATCCAATGTAATCTCAATCAGCTTTCTCATTTCAAATGGAAAACATGCACTAGCTCACCCTCTGAAAGCAGAAACCAGATCTAGAAACAGGCAAAGAGAAGCAGAGAATAGTTTTGCAGCAGAGCATATGTTTGCATTATGATGCAAACAGTGGGGGGTTAGGGCAATTGGTGAAATAATCTTTTGTCTAATGACTTCAAATATCAAAAGGTAAAGTTAATTTTATTTTCCATGTGAACAGAGATGACCTTTAGCAACATTTTTCATTTTAAAACTAATATAAACACCCATTAATATCATCCTCCTCTCTCATGTCTAAGATACTCTAGTGTCAATCAAAGAATCTGGTTATCCTCTTGTATTGTAACCTCATCACTTACTTGTAGTCTTGCTGCTGCTCCTGCAGAATGTGTGTGTGTGTGTGTGTGTGTGTGTGTGTGTGTGTGTGTGTGAGTGTTCTTTTTATAAGGAGCAACATGTCCGGCCCCTAGCTGACTCCTCTGGGAATTGACTCTTCTCGTTTACATGCAATATAATGTTTCTGTATGAATGCACCCTATTACTTGATATCTCCATTGTCTAGTGCTATTTAGGCATCCCCTTGGGAAGGAACATTGAGTGGTGCTGAATTTAAGATGCATGAGCTTGTCAGAGTCACTCTTGCCCTTCTCACTTTCATACTTTGTTGAAAGCATTGTTAGCTCATGACAGGCCTTGTTCCTCATTTTACCAAACGATTTCAGACATGATATTTAAATTCTTCAGGGCAAATTTGTCATATTCCAATACTCAGTACTATTCCTGATCCCTAAATCATTATAAAAAGGGAAATGGGAAGGCCAAAAAAATTGATAAAAGTTTCAATAGCATAGTGAAACTGGAATTTTTATAAAACAAGCGTGTATTTTGATGTATTGCTTTTTAAGGAATGTATAAAACAAAATGTAAGAGTCACAGTTTAGAATTACTTAAGAGCATGTATTATCCACAATGAAAATAATAACACCTTTTCTTTATGTAGTACATAAAAACTTACTGAACATTATCATGTGTATTCTTTTTTTTTTCAAACTCACACCTACACTTATTGGTCCTGAATTACAAACAACTGGGTCCACTCTTGTTAACTTAAACAAAAAGAGGTGTTTTTAAATAATTGCATTTGTTGTCTCATGGGAACTCTGCAATGGCCAGGGAAGCCAAGCTTCGGAGCTACACTCAGGCAAAGTGGTGAGCAGCAATCCCATCCCAGCAGGCCGTGCGGCAATAGCTGCTGCTCACCCTGTGCTGGGTGCATGGAGCTAACCCAGGAGAAGCAGCTACCTTTGCCTCCTTGCTTCCAAGAAGATGATTTCCCCTCACACAGCCAATACGCCATCTCTCTCTTCCATATCCACATTTCAGGAAGTCAAATGAGGTTGGTGAAATGTAGATCACATGACTGCACCCCAGCTTCAGGGGAATATGGAAAATGTAGGTTTTGTTGTGTGTTTTTTCCCTTCTTGGGAAAGTGGCTGCACAATATGGCAACTGTCACAATACATAGAGGTGTTTCAGAGGTTTTTGACAGATATCCATGAAAAGAAGTTTAAAAAATATTTTATTATTCCTTTGTTCCAGATGAAAGCAGTAGGAAATCAGAAATTTTGATGCTCAGTTCTTATAAAGAACACTACCAGATCAGCCGTGCAATTGCAAGTATGCTCAAAATAAGAATATTTTAATATTCGAATTATCTGCATTGTTAAGATCTCTTGGGAAATCTCAGCACTAATTGAGGTTATTTCTATGTATTGGAAATATTCATTTAAAAATGTGAAACCTCAGCTTCATTTTTGTAGAGATGTTTCCCCAAGGCTAGAAGAATTTCTGTCACAAAGGCAAATCAGTTGGCACTAGCATCTTCAAAAATTAAAAAAACAAAAATAGAAAAAGAAAAACTCTTGCCAAAATGCTGGCCCTGGTGTTTTAGAAAAAGGTTTTATTTTTAGAAAAAACAATTACTTGATAGTAGAGCTTGTGTTGAAAAAGTGAAAACAATAGCCTTAAATTCCATAAATCTCTCATTCAAATACTCCTAGTGCTACTCACTGATTTTGGTTGAAAATATTCAAATCTTAAATTACTGCAATCTTCTCTCATAATATCTTTTATATCCTATGTACAGTGGTGGCCACTGATGTGTTCACTTTTTTTTCTAGACCTTGTCTGTGAAGCCATGTGACTTCTATTGCAGAGTTCTTCTCTATGGATGTTAAAAGGAGTAGCCTGGGTGTTACTCTCTTGATATGGTCAGCCATCCTGCTTTCATTAAATTGTCACACTATGGATTGCACATCAGTAACTTTTGTAGACACCTCTACCTCTACTTATTCCTAAAATACTGAACTTTTATTTTTACAAGAACCCAATTCAACAAATCTATGCCAAAAGAATGTTCTATGAAGCTGGGGAGTACACGGAAGTAGCTCAGTGCAGCTAAAATAGCTTCACGGATTGGAATCAGGGCCTTGGTGCCAACTGAACACTTTTTCTCCTGTCTCCAGTTAGTTTACTTTTGTAAACAGTCTCTATCATATGTTTCTGTCTGCATGATAGAGACAAAAACAAGTGTGTGTTCCGGACTTGCCTACCTCCTTTCACCTGAGTTAGAAGTCTGCAAGGGAAAATGATGATTCACTCTTGGTCAGCAGGTTTTTCAGAGAGCAATCTCTGATTCTACATTGAATATAGTTGGGTTCCTTGCCCATTCCTTGGTCTAATAACTATTGCCAGCAAAAGGGGTTGCTAGAATTTGCTGGGCCTGTATGAGATGACCATCCCTGTACCTGGGAAAGACAATCCATTTATAGGGCTTTTCAAAAATGTTCTAGTTCTCTCTCTTTTAGGCACATTATAGAATTGTACTCTCCTTGCCCCTTTTATGACATAAGAATTGTTTTGATAGTAAAAATAAAGATAAATGCATGTGATATGTGCCATTTTCAAGTGGAGGCATTAAAGCTTGAGCTCTACTTACCATAATTTTTCTAGGTTAAACTTTATTATAGAAAGGGTGAAAATGAGATGACCAATCACTGAAGGGGGTTAATAACTAAAGAAATTCAAGCAGGAATAAGATCTAAAGGCATAGAGAGTTTTTAGGTACAGATTGCTGTCTTCTAACTCACACTCACGATTTGAAATTACACATTGACTTTATGCTGTTTTGTCGTTCTCAGACTTACCAACTTAATCTATATTCTCGTCACAATAGCTTCTTCTTGTAGCTGCTAAGTACTACTTTACCTTCCTAGGATAACTGAAACATGCTGCCAGATTATAGATGACCATATCCTTATTTATGATATCTAAGTTAGCCATTGCCTCTACAAGGTTACTGCCTTACTTCAATTCCTTATATCTATAGCTTGCTTTTGTTGAGTTTCTGCTTATTCTTTTGCCAAATGAAAAAGGCAAAAACTTCTCTTACTCAGAACTCTTTCTCAATTCTATGACCTTCTACTGTCACTAAGAAAACAATTATCTGGACAGCAGCATTCATTGGCTATTCCTATTATAAGTTTTCATTAAATGCTCTCCTTTGCAAATAAATAAGGTGCCATCATCCCATACATATTTTCATAAAGAGGTCGGCTAGTAGTATTCAATCTACTTAATTTCCATGATGGGACATTTAAGAAAAGCTTTTCATAAAACCTATTAATTTATACAGCTTGATCTGGGTATGAAGGGAAATGATTTCTGATCTCAGAGATTTAAAAAAACAATACCTGGTTCAATATGTAGATATAATATAAGCTCTCATGATAATTTCATGTCACTGATTAGACAAAACTGAACCTCTCCAATCTAGCTCACCAACCATATGTAGTCATTTTTTTTCCTTCTTAAGAGATAAGAATTTTCTTTATTTTTCCAAGGCTACTTGCTGACACCTCTGCTCCAGTTCAGCCATGCATTTTAATTTCTATGTCTCTCTCTTCTAAGAGTCAGTGGCACAGTCCAGAAATTGGGGCACAGTTTCAACTCAATTTTTTTTTGATGTTCAAGATTATGAAGAATATCAAAGACACGGTATTAGAGTAGAATTGTAAAATCACAGAGAGTAATTAAAGACTGATCAATATTTTATATGTCCTGTCTGGGGTCTCCAAGAGCACCCTGGGTTTGGTGCTTCACTAAGAGGACTCTCTGGACTCAGCATCTAGTTGGACTCATGGCTAAGATTTATTTCAGTGAAAGGATATAAAGCAAAATCAGAAAAGGTAAAAGGCACATTAGTAAGTTCAAGAGGAAACCAGGTACATGCTTCCAAGGGTCCTCCTCCAGTATAGTCACACAGGATGTACTTAATTCCTCCAGCAATGAGCTGACCACACATGCCAAGTGCTGTCTACTAGGGAAGCTAATTAGAGACTTGTTCTCCAGTGCTTTTATTAGGAGATGGTCACAAAGGAATCCTTGGCCTACCAGGTACCAAAGTTCAAGATTTTCAGAAGGAAAGCAGGTATTCAGCACAAACCACATTATTTGTACAGTTTAGACACAGTGAGCCACTCTCATTATTTAGAGAAACTTTTATGTCAGTGAAGGAAACTTTTACCAGTCACGTTTCTAGACACCAGCCAAAGGCCAACCACACAAGCAGGTCTTTTTAAGGACAAGATTCTCAGGCTTGCTATGTTAACTCTTTTCCATATATGTATTCTGTCCCTTCCCCTGCTTGCTTCCCCCTTGATTAATTTCCCATTATGTTAGAATATATTTATTCTAAATTATTATTTTTCTAATTACCACCATCATCTTGTTTTATTCCTAAAAGACATTTTTTGGGTACAGAGCTTCCTTTTGTGTGATGGAAATGGCGGAGCTAGATGTTTGCACAATTTTGTGAATGTACTGAAAACCACTGAATTATACACTATGAAAGTGAATTTGTAATATGTGAATTATACTTTAAAAAATAGCTAAGGGGCCAGCTGTAGCTCAATTGGTAGAGTGCTGGTTTACCACGTGGGAGGCCCCGGGTTCGGTTCCCAGGGTCTCCTTGAGCAGGCAGACTGCCTTGAGAAGGCAAGCTGCCATGGGCAGAGCAAAGCCACCATGGGCAGGGCAAGCCGCCACGGACAGGGCAAAGCCACCACGGGCAGGGCAAGCCGCCAAGGGCAGGGCAAGCCCCCGCGGGCAGGACAATCTGTCTGCGAGCAGGACAAGCCGCCCGCGAGCAGGCAAGGCCGCCCGCAAGCAGGTAAGGCTGCCACGTGGTGAGCTGACTCGGTGGGTCACCTCAATGGGGGGAGACAAGCAGACACAGAAGAACGCAAAAAATCAACACAGCAAGAACAAGCGGGGGGGGATATATAATAATAAAAAACAATAGTTAAGGAAAATTTTCCTTCAGATCTATTTGAAAAGTTTCCTTGTTTGTTTATTTGTTTTGACAAGGCTTTTCACATAACAACATCATTATACTGAAGTTGTCTTAGCCCCAGGCTAAATGAAGTTTCCCAATCTAAAATGTTTCAGATAGAAAAGTGTTCATGACAGGCACGTGAAACATTCACTGTAGCATTACCTTATTGTTTGAAAGTATTTTATACTTTACAAAGGAAATTTATGTACATTATTTAATTTTATCCCGACACAACTTTCTCAGTACCTCAGGAAACTGGAGGATCAAAATATATAGTAGTCTTATGTATTAATGCAACAGTTTTTTCAAAAGACAAAAATAGAAATTTGCCATTTGGAGAGCTCTTCAAAGTCTTATGTCAGTGAGTAACTTTGAAACAAAAGAGCTTGGAGTTCACTAGGTAGGTACAAGAAACAGGCCGTCCAGGATGCTAGAAATGACACATTGTGCTCTGCCCCGTTTTGGTTATTAATTGCTATGTAACTACCCCAAAACTAAGTCACATAAAATAACAACCATTTTATATTATCTAATATTTTGGGATACTTCTGCTCCATGTGGCATGTCAAAAGTAGTCTAGTGTTATGCAGGCAGTATTCAGGTGTTGGTTTGGTTTAGAAGTTTACAGTCAATTTCACTTAATCGGGAAAGCCAAAAGATTAGATTCATTTGAGACTTTTCTCTTCCTCCAGGTGATCTTGGGGCCTCTCCTAATGACTTCTCTATCAGGAGAGGTGGCTTAAAGCTCCAAGAGTCCTACATAGAAGCTACCAGTCCTCTTAAAGTCTAGACAAGGAACGCCATAGCATTATTTTGGTCATAGTCTCTTGGTCAAAGCAGTCACCAGTCAGCCTGGATCCAAGGGGAGAGGAAACCCACCACCTCAATACAAGGAGTGTTAAACAGTGTGTGGTCATGTTAAATCCAGCACAACCACCTACAGGTGAGTTTGTGGCTTTGGTTATGCTTGCTTTCTGGGTGGAATCTAAATGGCTTCTTATAACTCTTCTGACACTCGGCAAGCTGACACTTGATAGCGTTGGACTGGTTAAGCACTTCTGTCATGTCACATCCTTGGTAAGTAACAGGGCAATACAACATAAACTGGCTAGGAAAGCCCCCTGCACCATCACTAAAATAAACCATTCAGATCTCCTACTGCTGCCATAGTTTTTGCATGCCACATAGTTTTAACAAGGCATTCATACCAAACCTTAAATGAACATTTAGAATGAAAAACTCAGTGAATGTTGGCTTATTTTAAAATAAAAATATTTAAAGATTTCTCAAAGGTCAGGCAAAATATACTTACTTCATCAAAGAGCTATACTTTCTATATGAGGGATAAGCTTATCACATGACCTCTTTGGAGCCCCAGAATAGCCCCAGAATAGGTGAAATAAAGATTAAATATAGTTTAAAGGTGTAAGGAAAGCAAACTACTTAGAATACATGAGAATGACTGAGAATACCAGGTTAAAAAGAGTAGGACTTAAGTCCTGGGATGGCTGGGGCAGACATCTGTATAGGGAATTGTTCTGAAAGATCAGTATTAGGCAGGAAGAACAACTTTATTTACTTTACACTTTTAACTAGGGTGATCTCTAGTTGTAGTCTGAGGTAAAAATACTATCACTTAATTTAAATATTTACATGTTGGAAACTTCACACTTAATGAATGGAGGTGTGATTTCGATTCTGTCTTATTTTAGGAGTTTGAAAGCCTCTGAATCAGTGAATATTGTAAAATCATTAAATTCTCTTTGCCTGGAAAATATTCTGTGTATCATTGAAATATCCCAAGTATAATTTGTTACATATTTCTTTTAATATTTATTGAGAACTTACTATGTGCAAAGGCTTCTAAAAATAAGTTGAAATTGGAAATTGAGCATGAAAATGGCTATAAATTAGCCAAGTAAAACATTATCTTTTCCTTTTTTCTTTTTCTTTCTTTCTTTAATCTTTGTACTATAATTAGATTTTAAAAAATCTTTTGACCTTTTTCAAGAAGTTTATTGTCCAATAGAGAAGCCCAGACTTTGAGGCAATTACCTGGGAATGTGAAATATGCACTGGCCTAAGGTGCTTGAACTACTGTCATGTAGTGTCTGCTGGCATTTAAAAATAAACATTGTCATGTCCAAATAAGTGGAAAAAATAGCTACCCCTGCTGTACTTCCAGCTTTCTTCTCTGTTTGCTGTTCAGAAGCTCTGCCTGAGGTTGAAACACTGAATGATTCTCAGATATGTCTAAATACATTCCTTGCTGTGAAGCAGGATGGAAACTGGATGCGTCTCATGGTCTGGATTTCCTTGCAATGTTAATAACTTTTTCAACTTTTTCTCCCAAAGGCCATGGGAGAAAGTAAACAAAGAAATAAAGCCCATCCTTTGGCATGCATCATATTGTAGAGTTTAGTTTCCATCTGTTTCATCAGGACACTTTAAGATGACAATGCAATCTTTCTTGAGAAGTTTTCTTTGATGTTCCATCCAAGTTTTACCACACTCAGATTCTACCGCAGTGTTCTACTTCATGCTCCATGTACCACTCTTAACATTTTTCTCTCCTCTGTGTCCAAATTCTTAGAGGCCACTGAGTTATTTAATCTCAGTTTTGGTAGTTAGCTATCTAGAAGGTGGAGAAGGTGTTTTTCAAAGAGATTTACTGTGCATTTGAAGTAATACTTTCTGAAGACAATTATGGATACTTTCAAAAGACAATTCAAAATATCTTCTCTATAAGAATTCTCTCTCTCTCTTTCTGTATATTAGGATAGAAATAATGGATTAAATGTTAAAATTATTAAAGTCTCTAATATGTGAAAATCTAACATCAATTTAATAATTTAATTCATTTAAGAATAATTGATTCTACATAAGATAAGGCTGAGGTTATGAAATGTCTGAAGACACTATAGAATTTCTAGTCTCTTTGTAATGATGCCTAGTTCAAAAAAGAGGGTTATTTGGAATTAATTGTAAACTCATTAAGAGAGTATAAATATAAACTGCAGTGTTGCTATATACTACTGCATAGATAAAATATTCAGCATATGGAGAGATGAGATATAGAGAAAAATCTAATTCAATCAGGGTAACTATCTGAGGATAGAAGCAACACTGCCTCCCTTCTGAATCCACTCTCCTTGTTCTATGGTGCAACCCACACCTGCAACACACAATTCCACAGTGTGTTGCAAAGCTTCAGTTCAATTTTAGACACATGTCAACATATACGAAATATCTAATCAAGGACATAGGTCAAGAGTTTTACCTTATGAGTTCTGGAAAGTAGCAAGACTCTTGATCAACTACAATTCATGTTGTTTACTGAGGAAGTCAACTTGGTATATGAAGCAAGAGGGACTGGAAACAAGGTACAGTCTCCCAGGAGACAGAATTGTGACAAGGTGACAGCATCCATCTGAATGCCAGGAATAAGTGACGTCAAAAAACTCATAGATATACAAAAGACACAAGTAAAAGGGCACCAGATTGTCACCCTTTTTTTTAAAATTCTACAAATATTTATTGTGCCAGGCACAGAGATAAATCAATGCTGGAAGCAAAAATGGCTCTTGTCCCACAAAAATTCTGTATTCTCATGGGAGACACACTGAAAATGTATACGAACAAACGGTGACTTTAATACCTGTTTTAAAGCAAAAGTATTGCAATCTATTTGAGACCCTGAAAGAGATTTTTTTTTCCACTTAATTATGGAGTTGGGTAAGGGAAGCAGAACCAGAGAATGCTGTTAATGCTGCAAAACATCATGGATCCTTTACCTTTAGAAATATCATGGATTCATTGCCCTTAGAAATATCACAGATCCATTGCCTTTCAAGTGATTACTACCCCTAGGCCTAGAGTGACAGATGCTTATTTCTAAGTCCAAGTTGTATACCTCTTGTTCAGTCACTAAGCCAGGCATCCAGGGTGCAGGAGAATTGGCTGTCTAATCACTCTGTATATCTGCAACAGATTTAGGATTGAGGAGGGAATTACATGATTGGTTGAATCCATAAAGAAAATTAGACTTTTTTTTGTTTCAAAAAGGTTGTTCCAAGGTGGAGAGCATACTGTTGCAATAGAAAGCGAGCCTTTTAAAGTCTGCTGCTCTTTCCCCCAACTCATTTCTTGTATCGTCTTTCATGACTCTTTATTCTATCAGCAATATTCATTCCCAAGTCTAACTGGTTATCTTACTTGGTTCTTCCTTATTACCAATGATAAAGGGCTTTCTAATAAGTCTTGAGCATTTTGAAAATGTTCACATTTTGCTGTTAAAATATAACACAGACATCATGGCTTTCTGTCAAAAGTTAATTTTTAAGACATCTGTAAGGTCAACACAGCTGTTAAACTGTTTCAATAGCTATCACTGATGTATTAAATTAATCTGAGATGCTAGTTGGAATAACATAATGCCTTTGTGAGTGACCTCTACTTCTATTTAATTTGGTAAGGTAATAGGTTTGAGGGATTTTGTAATGTAACTAGCATATAACTTGAAATTTTGAATAAAATGTCAAAATATGCAAATTTCTCTTCTAATTTTTAAAGTTTCAGAGTTTCTGTCATTGAAAACTACATTTTCATTCCTCCCTTCAGTATGTGTGATTAACATTTCCAACTCAAGTGGAAATAAGAATTGTCAATGCTAAATTGTTTCTGGTTAAGTCACCTTCTATTCAAGAGTGTGTATAATAAAATCTCAGTTTGCTCAATCATCTACAGAAACAAGACCACTTTATATTTTTCATTCATTCTCTTGCAGAGTTTTGCTTTTATTAATCTTAAGGCGCTTGAACATTTGTTTCAAAGCTATACCAAATATATTATAAGTCACTGGGGCATAGAAGTAAAATATTAGTTTTCAAAAAAATTTCAATTTAAAGTTATCTTAAAATGCAATATACAGATTTTAAAAGTTCCAATACTTTTATGATATGGCTGCTATCTATGTCAGATTCACACATCCCTAAAATCCACAAATTAACATAACCAAATTTATAAGTTATGGAAACCATTTGAATGTTTTCAGGCTGTTATGCCTGAAGTGTATATTCTGTCATCTAAATTTTTATTATTAAAATATGCAACCTGAAAAATGCTTTTCTACTAATAATTTGATCAGAATGACTCTGCTTTTATTATAGAATTAAGTCTTTTTTGATCAGTTATCCATTTACTCCCAGTTCTGTATAACCTCTGCTTCAGTTTACTTAGCTTTCTCAGCCCTGGCTCTACTTTTCTCACTCTCACTTCATTATCTAGGTATCTTTAGGCAAGTACCTTAACCTCTCTTGATCTCAATTACTTCATATGCGTGAGGAAGGAGTCAGATTCAAAGCTTTCTAAATTCTACTCCAATACTGATGTTCTATGATGAATTGCAGCCTTTTGGTTAATAGTGAAAATCTTTCAGTATTGTGATACTCAACAATGACTTTACTATAATGTGAATAAAATAATAAAATATTTCACCCTGTCAATATATTATCCATGACCATACTATTTTAAGTTTCATAATATCTCAGTAAGTTATAAACTGGAGAACTTAATAACCTGTATTAGCACATTAAGTGAGGTTATATTTCAATATTGTAAATATAGGAAATGTATATTTCCCAAATCTAAATAATTGGCATACTCATATAGCTAATTTATCTACATGAGTCGTGAGAGTTCAGGGGGAACCCATTCATTCACTCTTTTCTCCATTAGATGCTGAAAATTGAGCAACACATTAAGGAGCTAAGTGGGAATTAAAAGACCTGAGTACTTCATGACTAAAGAATCTGCATTTGAGAACTTGGCTTGGACCTGAAGATGAAGACTTGTGCTTTCTCTCCTGAAATGTGAACATTAGGACACACCAATAAGCAAAATTTGGGTTTTCAGAGCTTACCAACTAGACACAGGGAAAGAAATGCTATAAGGATCTGTCTTACATGATAGAAGCCTTTTTCCCAGTGTGGCTTTAGAGTGAGGCAGGAGAGGAGAGGAGAGGAGAAGAGGGAAGAGAAAGGCTGGGGAGGGGAGGGGAGAGTAGAGGGAGAAGGGACAACTGACCATGTTACAAGCATAGAAATTGAGGATATGAGAGGACAAATGATTTTATCATAAAATCAAGAAC
>PVKH010007224.1:0-20377 GCA_004027955.1 Chaetophractus vellerosus | reverse complement strand
TTTTAAATATGCCATTAGATGTGCTTTGCTAGTATTTTGTTAAGGATTTCTGCATCTGCATTCATAAGGACAATTGATCTGTAAATTTATTTTCTTGTGTTGTCTTTACCAGGCTTTGGTATAAGACTAATACTGGCATCACAGAATGAATTTAGGAAGTGTTCCCTCATCTTGAGTTCTTTGGAAGAGTTTGAGAAGGATCTGTATTAATTCATATTTAAACGTTAGAATTTAACAGTGAGATATCTGGTCCTGAAATTTTCTTTGGTGGAAGGTTTTTGATTATTAATTCAATCTCTGTACTTGTTATAGGTTTGTTGATGTTTTCTGTTTCTTCTTAAGTCAGTTTGGGTAATTGATGCATTTCTAGGAATTTTTCCATTTCTTCGAGATCATCTAGTTTGTTGATGTACAATTGTTTATAAATATTCTTTTACCCTTTTTATTTCTGTAAATCACTAGTGATATCATGATTTTCCTTTCTAATTTTAGTTATTTGTACCTTTTCTCTATTTTTCTTTGTCAGTCATGCTAAATATTTGTCAATTTTATTGATTTTTCAAAGAACCACCTGTTTAATTTTATCTCAATTGTTTTTCTAATATCTATTTCATTTATCTCTGTTCTAATCTTAATTATTTCCTACTGCTAAATTTGGGTTTATTTTTCTGTTGTTTTTCTAGTTCCTCAAGACATAAAATTAGGTTACTTATTTGAGTTTTTTTTTTTTTAATATAAGCATTCACAGCTATATATTTCCCTCTGAACACTGTCTTTGCTGCATCACATAGGTTTTGGTTGCTGTGTATTTGTTTTCATTTGTCCCTAACTATTTTCTAATTTCCTTTGTAATGTCTTCTTTTCTTTCTCTTTTTTTCTTTTCTTTTTTTTTAGTTTGTAATGTCTTCTTTAACACATTGGTTGTTTAAGTGTGTGCTGTTTAATTTCTACATATTTGTATATTTTCCAGTTTTCCTTCTGTTATTGACTTCTAGCTTTGTTCCATTGTGGTCAGAGAGGGTACTTTTTATAATTTCAATATTTTAAAATTTATTTAGACTTCTCTTGTACTCTATCATATGTTCTATTCTAGAGAATGTTCTGTGTGCATTTGAAAAGAATGTACATTTCACTGTTGTTGGGTGAAGTGTTAAGAAAAAACTAGTTGGTTTATAGTGATGTTCAGGTCCTCTATTTCCATACTGAATTTCTCTTTAGATGTTCTATCCAGTATTGAAAGTCATGTATTGAAATCTCCAACTTTATTGTAGAACTATCTAAATCTCCCTTTAATTCTGATAATCGTTGCTTCTTATATTTTGGTGCTCAGCTCTTAGGTGCACATATGCATATAATTGTTAAATCTTTTTGTTGAATTGACTTTTTTTAAAATCAATATATAATGTCCTTCATTGTCTTATAATAGTTTTTGACTTAGAGTCTATTTTGTCTGAAATTAACAGAGCCACCCCTGCTCTATTTTGATGACTATTTGCATGAAATATTTTTTCCATCCTTTCATTTTCAATCTATTTGTATCTGTGGATCTAATATGGGTCTCTTGTAAACAGCATATGGTTATCTCATATTTCTTTATCTATTCTGCCAATCTCTGTCCTTGAATGGAGAGTTTAATCCATTTACATTTAAGAGAATTACTGATAAGGCGAGATTTATTTCTGTCATTTTGGTAATTGATTTTGTAAGTCTAATACCTTTTGCTGTCCCTCTTTACCTCCACCATTGCTTTACTTTTTGTTTAGATGGTATTTAATAATGAGCCATTTTGAATCAATTATACTTTCCTATTGTGAAGACTTTTTAGATATTCTCTTTATTCTCTTTAAGGCTACCATTGGAGTTATAGTTAGCATATGAAGTCTATTACAATTTATTTTGTGTTGATTACAACTTGACTTTAATAGCTTACACATACAGAGTATATAAATATATTCCTCCATTCTTCCCTTTTTGGTTGTTCTATCAAAAATTACATCTTTATGCATTGTGTGCCCAATAAGAAAGATTTACATGTGTTTTATGCATCTGAATTTTAAGCTTCTTAAGAAGTAAAAGACAGGGGACGGCTAGATAGCTCAGTGGATAAGAGCGCCGGTGTACCACATGGGAATTGGTAAAATTGAATGTTACAGTTATTAAGATCTGTGACAGTTTGAATTTTGTGAATCCCAGAAAAATATTATGCTCTTAAACTAATCCATTCCTGTGGGCATGGGGCCCTTTGATTGCATTAAATCCATGTAAGGGTCCTTTGAGTAGATTACTTGATAAGATCAATTTAGGGCTTTTGATTGGACTACAAGAGTGAGGTATAAACCAGCTTGGGCTTCCGCCCTTTTGCTGGGTCTGATATAAATGGAGACACAGAAAAAGAGACACACAGGAAAAGGGAGCTTGGCCATACTGATCCTGACATGTGAGAGAGAGGACTGCAGGAAAACAGAGAAGCCCTGAGAGACTGAAAGAGAGGTCTCAAAGTCAGGAACCAGCAGAGCACAGAGGCACAGAAAGAGGCCCTGAAGGTCCTGGGCCCATGGTGCAACCAAGGCTGAGGAGACAAGCCCTGCCATATGCCTGACCACCATATGGCAGGACACTAAGATTGACAGTAGCTGACTTTGGTGAAAAAGCATCTCTGATGATACCTTGATTTGGACATTTCACAGCCTTGGAACTGTAAGCTTTTATTCCAAATAAATCTCCTTTGTAAAAGCCAACACATTTCTGGTACTTTGTATCAGCAGTCCTGTGGCAAACTGAGACAGGATACTGTATATGTTACACACCACTTCAATCTTGCTCTTTTTGAGATTCTGTCTTTGTCTTTGGCATTGGAAAGGTTCATCATAGCATGTCTCGATGTAGATCTGCTTGGTGCTCATTGAGCATCTTTTATTTGTGTATTCAAATGCTTTATCAGATTTGGGAAGTTTTTTGCCATTATTTATTCCAATTTTTTTCTGGCCCTTTATCTCTCTCTTCTCCTTCTGGGACTCCTATTATGCATATGTTGATATGTTTGATGACATCCCTCAGTTTCATCAGGTTCTGTTCATTTTTTAAAAATTCTGTTTTCTTTCTTCTCCTCAACCCAGACAATTTCAATTGTTTTGTATTTGTGTTTGCTGATTCTTCTGTTTCTTCCAATCTGCTCTTGAACCCCTCTATCAAGTTTTTCACTTCATTTATTGTATTTTTGTGTTACAGAATTTCCATTTGGTTCTTTGTTATAATTTCTATCTCATTACTGAAATTCTCACTTTGTTCATATATTGTTTTCCATGTTTTCCTTTAGTTCATTGATCCAATTCATGAGAGTTCCTCTGTAATCTTTGATTATTAATTCCAGAGACAGTGCTTCCTCTAGAATATTTTCAATTGAATTCTTTTACTCCTCTGACAGGGCTATAATTTCTTGTCTCCTTGTATATTTTGTATTTTTTAAATTGAGAACTGGACATCAAAATATTATGTTTTGGTCATTCAGAAAATCTGGCTCTCCCAATCTTCAGCATACTAGATTAAGAACAGGAAGAAAAAGAAAGAAAGAAAAAGGAAAAAAGGAAAGAGAGAGGAAAAAGAAAAGAAAAAAATAGTGACAAACAGACAAAACACTCACAAATAAAAGGAGAAGGAAAAAATAAGGAACTGAACTTCCTCTCCAAGTGTCTTGTTATGTGCTGGTGAAAAGCTAGAAGCTGCTGCTTTTGAGGCCAAAACCTAGGCCATTGTAACTGCTTGTCCCTCAGGGATCCACCAGACCCAAAAATATAAAACAGAGAAAATAAAACAAATAAAATAAGAAAAGAAAAACAGGTGCACTTTCTCTTCATGTCCCTATAGATGGCTGGTGTAAGGCCAGAAGATGCTACTTCTGAGGGAGACCAAGGCTAGTGCTGTGCTGGGCCCTCAGGAATCCACCAGCCTAAACAACACAGGAGAGAGAAAGAAGAAACCCAACCAATGAAAAAGTGCCCTGTGTCGTTAAGTCCTGGTAGATGCTGATGTGTGAGGCCAAAGGCCAGCTGCTGTGGAGAACCAAGGCCAGAGTCTATGCTGTGCTCTCAGAGATCTATTACACCAGGGAACACCCACACACAGAAGGAAAACAAAACAAAACAAACAAAACAAAAAAACCCAGCAGCCAAACAAGCTGCAGTAGTAGTAGGTGGATGCGGGTGGGAGGTTGGAATCACTGCTGCCCAGAGGGCCAGAGTGGAAGCCAGCTTCTGCATTGGTCCCTCAGCAATTCTTCCCCTCCACCTCTACCCCCAGGCAGACCTCGACCCTCAACCCCAACCTTTAGAGGATGAAATTTCCTCTGTCAGCTTTGGCTTCAGTCTGCTGCTCCCGGAACCTGGGCTGCCTCACTGCAGCCATTACCGCAGCCATTGTCTTGGGGCTGAGCAGCAGGGGGCTGGTCACTGGTTCCTGTTTTCACTTACAAGGCTGAACTCTCGGCAGCCTCTCGCTTCCTCTGGCACTCCTGTATATTCTGGTTCCAGAGATACCACCTAGTTAATTCCAATCTCTTTTTCCAGCTCTTTACTTTTTCTTGTGGAGGGGGCAATTTGTGAAAGTTCCTACTCCACCATTTTACCTAGTCTTAATCATTTTAAAAGGAAGTGAAACTCCCCCATGCCGTGCCGCAGCGTCTGGCTCTTGTTTACCCATCTTTTGAGAAAGAAAGGCAATCAAGAAAATGGGGAATGCCAATGAGTGAGACTGCACAGACCTAGGGGAGGGACCTTTGTTCCTAGTATGAGTTTAATTGTTGTGATTGTTTGGTTCTTTTCCAGGATTTTAAGCAAACTTTAGAAATGAAATGGTTAGCACCAGTGTTGTGTCAAAAGGCAAAATTCATGACATTTAGCTGGGATTGTTATGTGACGTGTGGCAGTTAATTTGTGAACTGACACTGTCAAGAACACTCCAAAGAAAGATCGGCACTCACCAGAGGCTTCCCAGAGACCACAGGTTTATTTCAGACTTAACCTCTCACAGGCAGCAACACAAGTAGAGGGAGGGCATCTCTTGTTCCAGGACAATTGGATAGGTCCTTTGGAAGGGGAACATCTGAAGGGCCCCTCCCAGCCCCAGAAAACAAGCCATCTTATCTCTGCTTCTCACCCTCTCCCTTGTTTCCCCACATAGTGCTGACCTCTCTCTAATTCATTTCCTGTTTCCAAAGACTGGAATGAACGTGTTTGCCTACACATTTCCAGTGATTGCGTTCTATTGCTAATTCTTTTCTCTTAATTAGAATACAAGTCCCTGAAGGGAAAGAAATATTGAATAAAAATATTTGAATCAAATTTTATTTGATTCCAAGCATCTGGTACCTTATAAAATGTATATATGAGCTCAAAAAATAATTGCTGACTTGACAGATAAGAAAAACTTGTTGGTAGGAGTCTCTGCCTGATTTAGGTATACATTTCAGAGTTTATCACATCTCTACACATGTACAGATGCCTTGAATGGACCGATGAGTTGCAGATCTGTTGACAAATAGTCTAGTAGAAACTGAGAAAAAAGTATTAAAGCTGAGAAGAAGGCCTGGGTTGAAGATACCCACCTATAGAGGGGATATTGTAGTTATTTGCATACTTCCTCTGTAAAACTGATGCTGGGCATTATCTCATTCATCTTTGAAATAACTAGTACAGTGTTTTATATAAACATTTGTTGAATATATTTGGGAAACTATTTGGATCATTTCAATATATATTATAGCCACTGTTTCACTTATTCTCTGGCTGAGAAAAAGGCTAGGATTAGACAGAACCATCTCTTATGCACTTTAAAACCTGTGTCTGACCTAGGTATCCTCCCCAAGTGGTCAAGAATCACAGACCTTGGTGAAGCTGATGCCCAGGAAACTAAGTGTACTCACATAGACTGCCCAAACATGCCATTCATATGCTTCTTCACTTTTCCCCTGGTAGGTGGAATTCTGGGGACCTACTTACATGCATGAATTGAAAAGCAGAGGCAAATAATAACACAGACTATACTCTCCTAGCCAGTGAGCCACAAGAACAATGATAGCCACCTTGAGATAATCCATATGCTAGGTCTTTGGCCACCCAGAAACACAAACCTTTCCTAAAAGTCAGGAAAAAAAAGTCTTTAAGGGGAGAAAAAAGTACAGCAAGATGCTCCTCAGGCAACCTGAGAAAGACAACAAACTGTGCCATCCACCAGACTCTGCATTTCGGAGGTTGTTGCACCAAGGAACCCACTTGTGTATGGAATGCCAACATTTGGAACTAGGAAAAGACTTGCTTGTTGAGGAGATTAATAAATCCCACAGATTGATAAATGCCCAAGGTGCCTTATTTCTAAATGGTTCAAAAATTGGGGGGAGGTGGAGAAAGGTGTAAATGGTGGCCCATCTCTTGAACACATGAAAGGATCAGGTGTTTGTACTATTTTCTGGGTCCATAATTATCTTTACTTCTTAGGGGACTTCAGTAACTAGAGACATGCAATGCTAAATTCTGCTTGATAGTAAATAGAAGGCTGCAGAGCATAAAGAAAAGGCCAATGTGAAAACACCTCCATTGGTGCAATTAGTAGCAGATCCCATCAGACAAGATGCAGGTGGATCTGACAACTCTCCGCCACTTCCACAACTACCATCATCTTTCATCTGAATGATTAAAGTAGCACCCTGATAGTTCTCCCTGCTTCTTCCCTTGCCCTCCACCATTGTTTTCAATACAGCAGCCAAAGTGTTCCCTTAACAATGAAAATCAGATCATATCTATCTTCTGAACTTCTATGATGGGGTTGCCAAATAAAATACAGGAAGTCCAGTTAAATTTGAATTTCAGATAAATAATGCAATACATTTTTAGAATAAATATGACCCAAGAATTTCATGGAAATACTTATACTATAAACTTTTCTTGTTTGTATTAGTTTCCTATTGTTACTCTAACATATTACCACAAACTTAGTGTCTTAAAACAATACTAATTTATAATACATTTCTGAAGTGCAGAGATCTAAAATGGGTTTCACCAACCTAAAATAAATGTGTCAACAGGCTGGCATCCCTTTTGGAGAGTTGAGGGGAGAATCTATTTCCTTCTTCTAGTTTCTAGAGGCTGCCGGCATTCCTTGGCTCATGATCCCTGCCTCCATTTTCAAAATCAACAATTGCATCCCTCCAACTCTGCTTCCATCATCACATCTCCTTTCTGACACTTCTGCTTCTTCCATTTTAGGACCCCTGTGATGACATTAGTTTCAAATGGACAATCCAAGATAATCTCCCTATTTTAAGAGCCTTGACTTACTCACCTCTGCAAAGTCTCTTTTGCCATATGAGGTATTATAATCATAGGTTCTGGCGATTAAGAACATGGACATATTTGGGGCCCATTATTCAACCTACCATATTATCTGAAATGCAAATGTTACTAGAGTCCTGTGTTTTTATTTGCTAAATCTGGCAACCCTAGTCCATGGCTTCTATATCAGTGGAAAGGCCTATGCCCCTCCATTGGCCTGTAGGCCTCATGATAAGACCCCTTGCTCACCCCCTTCCAGCCACATTGGCCTCCTTACTTCTGTTTGAACCATTTCAGGGGTGCTTTCATCTCAGGGCCTTCCCCAGATCTCTGCTTGCCACCCTGACTTACTTCCTTTGGATCCTTGCACAAATGGCCTCTTCTCCCAGAAGCTTTCTATGTCTACCCCTCTCCACCACCAGGTACCCCCCAACCTCCTCCCTCACTTTCAATTCAGTGGCCAAAGCATTCCTTTAACAATGAAAATCAGATCATTTCTATCTTCTGAACTTCTGTGATGGGGTTGCCAGATTAAAATAAATAAGCAAATTACATGGCACTTACCACCCTCTACTGGCCATGTAATTTGCTTATTTCTTTTGTTGCTTGCCTCTATTTCTACCCATTCTTTGGCTGCCACTAGAATAAAAGTTCTAAGGGAGGTTTATTACCTGCTGCATCTCCCATGCCCAAAAGGTTCCTGCCATATCAAGGGTGCTCAGATGAATATTTGCTGAATGAATGAATGAATGAATGAATGATGTATTTCTAGAGTGGATGAAGTTAGGGCATATCTTTGTCTTGCCAGATCTAAGAAGTACATTGTTGCCTTTATTTTCTACACTGAAGTGAAGCATAAGCAGACCCTATTTTAATAAGCTCATCTAAAAATAGGAGTGATTCCTGTCTTGTGATTTATAGGACTCTATTAATGATTCCATAACATTGGGGGATAAGCAGCTATTATTGCTTTTGCAACAGCTTCCCTTCCTCTGCTCTCATACCCAGGTGCAGTTCTGAGCCATAACTGTCACATTTCTCATTTTAGCTGCTAGACAGTTCCAGAGAATTAAAACATTTTGTGTTCTTTGTGATTAAATGAATAATAATAGTAAAAGAAAAGAAACCTTAAATGCCTTCTAATTTACTCCTTAAATGTGGAATACTTCTTTATTAAATCTATAAAATACCAAGACTTTTGTAGGTTTGAATGGTATCATTCTAAGGACTTTAAATGGACTTCTATGGGGGTGGGGCACAGGGCATTAAGAAGAATGGGTAGAGACTAAGAAAAGAGAGAACTGAGGCAGTCCCTTCAACATAAACCTTTATAAGAAAGCACCTCAATGAGCCTGGGGTCCCTGTTCAGGAGGTCATATCAGGGTGATGAAGAATCATGCTGACTGATATTCTGAATGAACATTTTTATCAATATGACAATAGGGCTTCCAAAAAAGGCGGCAGACTTCAAAATACACTGAAGCAAAAGTAATGATGACACAAGATTATAATAGAAGTTCCTGGTATATTGAAGTCTCTTAATAAATATTTCAATGAATGAATGAATGAATGAGTAAATGAATGCATCTGGGGAAAAAAAGAACTGAATAGTGACATTAGGGTTTGCCCCAGCACCTGTGACTTCCCACATGCATTGTGTTTTACCTTTGTTATAACTTCTACCATAGATAATGTTTTTTATTTCAGAATATAATCAGCTCAAAGTCCTTTAGCCCCAGACATTTTTTTTAGAATGCAGAGAGTAAACATTTAGTTAGACAGGGATGTCCCACCTTCCAAATTGCTCTGTGGCTTATCTTAGAATCCCAACCATTTCAAAAGACTACATTGCTTTTTCTTCTGCTGATCCCGTAGATGAGTGATCAAGTATACTGCCTAATAGCAGACAGAAACACGCAGACCTGTCAAAGCTTTGTGCCTTTCCCCACTTCCTCCAGCCAACCCAGGTTGCTCCCTTCTCCAGATTCTATGTCATTTAATGGATGGAATTAGGCGTTTTGACTATTAAAATCATCCCATTCTATATTTTCTCTCATAAAGCACAAGTCTTGGGCATTCAACAAGATTGGGTGAGATAAAGTCATGGAAAGTGAAGACCCAAGACAAATCCTGAATCTGCTGCTTGGTAGCTATGGCCTTGGGCAAGTTAAAGACTTTCTCTATATTCTAGTGCATTATGTATTTCCATCTATACAATAGAGATAATACATACTTTGCATCTCATGAGACTTATACAAGGTAATGTATTGGAAAGGGTTAACATCAGGTCAAAACATAACTGTGTTTGTGCTCAATACATAGTTATTTTCCTTCCTCTCTAAAGAGCAAAAGCTATGAATCCTATCACTCACAGCTCAGGGCCAGGCAAGGAGAAAATGCTCAATAAGTAGTGATTGATTGTCAATGATAATTTAATTGTTGAACTTAGGAAGTACGTCCAATTTCTGACTTTTACCTTTTATCAAGTGGCAGCCTATGAATTGTGAAATAGTATGGCATTCTTATGCCAATAAGTCCCTATCAGAAAAGGAAGTTTTCTAGAGGTCATCTACTGAAATTTTCCTTTCTAGAACCCCTGAAGAGATGGGTTTCTTGCAGCATAAGAATATTGATTCCTTCATAAGGAAAACAAAACCTCTCTCCTTTTTAAATCACCTGTTACAAATGTCAACATTCCTGGGTTACTTAATCATTTTTTGAGATTATCAGAAAAGAACTTGCCAAAACTAAAACAATGCTGACCCGCCAGAGAGGAATATTTGTCGTTCCGAACCTGCTGGGCCTCTGCCTTTTTAAGGCTCTTCAGAGACCCCAGCTGTAGAAGGTGAGCAACATTTCTATGCAATGTGCGTGTGGCCAATGAGATGGGGCAGCCCCGAAGCTCGGCCATTGCTCTCCTTAGCTACTGATTTAGAAGGTGCAGCTCTGCCCTTCTAGAGGCAACGCTAATGGATGGGTTCGGTGCGCATGAGAGCAAATTTCCCACTTTTATGCCTCTCTTTCAAGTCTTAATCATCATGGACCATTTTGATCTATATTTTTGGCACCTTGGCTTTTCAAATGCCTGCACACTTACCCACCTCTCTTTTAAAAATCAGGTCATAGTTTTGTCCTGAAACAATATAGTACAGTCTGATTGCCCACCTGATTCACACAATTAACTCCAAGTGCATTTTGGTTGTTTCTAGAAATCAGGTTCAAAAAGTGAAGGTTTATCATCATCACCGATTTTTGAAAGAGTGTAAAATGTTCGTCATCATCACTATCATCATCATGATCACTACAAATATAGTTGTTACTATGTGACAAGCCCCGTTTTTATTTATATTTATTACTTCATTAATGAATGTATTCAATTATTTAATTACCATGACAACCTCATGCGGCAAGTACCATCATCATTCCCATTTTACAGGTGAGGGTACCAGACTCCTCTATTGTCCAGAGGTCACACAGCTAGTACTTGGTAAAACTGAGAAACAAACCCTGGTCAGAGAACCCATTCTTTAATGGATGCTTTCTTTGGGGAGAGCTCCTAAAGGGTTTTGCTCATTCTTAGGTACCCACTCTGCAGAGGTCCTTGTTTACATACATGATTTCTGAACTCTTTATTTAAAAATCACTCCCCTGCCTTTATAGACACCATTCAAACCCATCAACAGTGAGGGACTCTCCTAAACAAGGAAAATAAATCTGTTCAGATTCTTTTTTGGGATCCATTTCTCTCCCAGATCTTCACAAACAAACCCTTGTCCCCTAATGGCTATGGAACAAGAGCAAACAGGGACCTCCTCAAGGCGCTTATCGCCGCACGGCTGGGGCAGTTGCCGTGGAGCACTGTGGATGCTCTTTTCCAGGCAGGGGGCGAAGCTTGCTGAATCTTCAGTGTCTGAGCCTGGCAGCCTGGGAATTCTTCACCTGCCTCTGCTCCTCTGGGCACAGAACCCTGCCACTAGACTGCTGGGGTAGCCAGACTGGAATCTTTTTAAAGGTTAGCAAGTTTGTCTGTTGCCATCTGTCTTTCTCTGTGTGTGTGCTCGCTCAGGATTCTGTACAATGTGCAAATTTAGAATTTACTTGGAACAATGCTGAGGGCACAAACCTCAGCTCCGGCTTTCAATCACCCTGGGATCCACCGGGCCCAGGTATTCTTTAGTCACGTATATCATTGAGGCAGCAGGGAATTGTCAGTGGTCACAATGATAAAAGCAACTGGGACAAAATTTTCCAGTTGTAAGGGACCACTTGCTTCAAAGCCTTGGTTTTCCTTTTGCTGAAACTGAGTACGACAGACTTTAAATACATGGCCCAAGGTCAAACAGCTAGCTAGAGGCAAACCTGACCCTAATACTTAGGTCTCCCTGATTCCCAATCCAGGGCGCTTTTCATAAACTGATGAGTTGGTACTTTTTATAAGGCTTTTCCCTTTTCAGAAGGCTCTCACAGAGCGTTTCATCTTTCCTCCCAACAACGTAGTAATAGGAGAATTGATTTGACTCCATTAAGAGCAGCTCAGCGTACAGCACATGTCCTTCCTTCAAACCAATCTGGATTTAATTCTGCAAATGTTCTCTTTCCATTCTTATGTGCTTATGTTGATTCCTTTCTACCTTTGTGTTCTGTTCAGGGTTAGCAAAGGTCAGAATTTGTTTTCCACTCAGTGGATGGTTTGGTTTCTGATAAGAATTCCATCCTCTCTAATGCCTTCTTGAAGTTTCTAAAGCAGTGTAACCCAAGGCTACTGCCCATGTGCTTACACCTGGTAGTTGCTGCTGTTATTACTTTAGAACCCTCTACCCCTTTCTCTGATCTGTGCACATATACCTAGGCTTTGTTGCTGCTACTGTTACCCTTGCTCTGATATAAGAGAAAAGAACACAGGCTGCGAGTTAAACTTATGTAGGTTTGAACTTGGGCCTACCACTTACTGACCATGTGACCACTGTGTTCACACACAAACAACAACAGAAGATATGCAGCCTTTCCTAAAAAGGTGCTGTGATATTTAAATGGGAGAACAGAGGTTCGAATAGGCGTTCAAGAAATACCAGCTCGCCTCTAAGGACCATACCTGAAGGCTGTGCCGATGGGCTATGATCCTTTACCCTGTGGTTACTGTTTGAGATTATTCAAATTAGATAACTATAAAAGGGCCACCTGCAGAGTCAGCATTCATTAGTAGCCTTGACACTCCCTGAATTGGGTGTATGGATGGGGCAAATGCATAAGAGAGTGGCAAGTTTACATGATGTCTGAGGGCTCTTCCAATTCTGCTACCATATGATTCTTATAGTGATGATTTGGGAGCCATTTTTAGAAGGGTCAGGGAAAAATCTCAGATCCTCAGGCAGAGTAGGGGATCACTGGAAAACTATGCGTCATTAACTAAGAGACAGAATGTTGCATTTGTTGAATGTCTCTCATATGCCAGGTACTTCCTACACAGTGTTTTCGCAAAGATCATCCCATTTCGTCTTCAGAAGAACCCTATGGAGTAGGAATTGTTATCCCACATTTCAGATGCTAAAATTAAGGTTCAACTTGTTTTAGTAGCTTGCACAAGTTGTGCAACTCCCATGTGATAGAAATGTGAATCCAGGTTTCACTTTCCATGATGTCTCTGTCCAAAGGCTGAGCTTTGCAATGGGCGGGTCAAGCAACATGTAGGTGAGGCTCACATTATGAGTTTTGGATAAGAGGATGCAGGCAAAACCTGGGAGGCTAAGTCATTGCTTCCTTCACCTGAGTGCATTAGTAGATGGCTTCAGAGAGTAAGGTACTTGGAAGAGGCTACCTGAAGATGTCATCTGCCTCCTCTTTGGGCCTTTGTTTGCAACAAGAGGCACGGGAAATGTTATTGGCCAGGGGATCGAAACCAATAGGGCCAGACATCCCCTTGGAGTGCTTGGCCAGATGGAGCTCAGAGTAAGAGCTACTGAGGGACCCAGAGGTTCACGTCCCGGACCATGGAGAGTGAGTGCACAGTGGGTGTGGTGTTCAGGTTTTTAGCCCATCATGGCTGATAAATGGTCTCAACTTATTTCCAGGGATGAATTAGACAAAATGGCAAATACTATTTGGAAATGAGAGGGTTTGATTATGCATAATATTTACTGCTTCTATTAAATGATTTAATTTTCCTTACTATCCATACAATTTATTTCTTTTGAAGATGACTATATTTGGTGTGTTTGTGTCACAAATGACATAAGTATTTACATGTAAATTTCTTGAAAGAAAAATAAACATCATCTCAAGGTTATCTGTTTAGCCAAAAGTGAAATCTTTATAATGTTAGGTGAGTTTTGGAAAAACCATATTCCAACCAGTATTTTTATTTCTTAAATGAGCTATTTAATTTTTCTTCTAACGCAGATATTTGAAATTGGTAATTTTCTATCTTAAAAGTCGCAGCGCCTATCAAAGCTGACTTTAAAAAAAAAAATCAGAATTTGCTGTAACTGTGGATTTTTCCCCCCTAAACTTGGTGATCAGTGTGGAGCAAATACTGGGAAGACTCAAATTACATCCAAACCACCTATCTAAGCCATTGCTGATTTCCACACAGCCCAAGCTAGTAAAAACTTACATCTGAGTTAAGGAGGTCTTCACCCTTCATTTGTAGAGCTTGGCTTAGGACCAAAGAGTGGCCTAAACCCATGGATTCAATATGGATCTTCTCAAAATGAATGCTATCTCTTGGAATTCTCTCATTACCTCTGAATGGGTGAGTTCATACTTTTCTCTACCAAGTGAGAAGCTGTTTCAAGAACAAAAGTGGAAAAAAAACCTATTTTCATTTTCTCTGCCTTTCTTTTGTTTCCATTTTATCAAATACCATCTGGAAAACATGGAGAGATATACTGGATGTGATATATGAATGTGATCAATATCATCATGTAGAGGAGGTTTAAATCATAGTAAAGGGTAAATTATAGGATGAGCTGGTAGATTTTAATAGGCTAATGATAGGACCATCAATCAGTTCTGAGTATTCCCTAAAACCGTGTGTGCATTCAGCTGTTGTTGCTTTACTATTCATTGGATTTTAGGAATTATGTATGCATGTTATTGAACAATACAGAATGATACCATAGTAAGTAAAATAAAACTGGGTTTATCTTTCCTATAGAATTTATACAGCAAATGACTATATTATAGGCAGTTGGCCTAGAGATAAACTTATGCTAATTCTAACTTATAAGCAAGTTCTCCCAAATTCATAGGGTTAATTCAATTATTTCAACTCAAGTCACTCCTGGTGATCGGAGGAAAAACCTAAGTTTGGTTTGATATCACCATCCTACATTATGGTAGCATTTATCCCCAGTTAGTAAGATCTCTTCTTTTCAAATATACCTCTCATGGGTTTGATAGTAAATACCAACCAATTTCTTAGAAATTGTTTAGTTTATAATGGTGATAGATCGAGGGACTACAGGATGACCAATATTTACCATGCCATACTTTCTCTTAGAAGGACATGGGCCTCTGACTCACTCTTGGAAAGATCACATTCTTCTTGTGCTTGGGATTTCGTATTCTGGGATATTTGGGGGTTGGCCCTGGACAGCACTCATAGTTATTAGTTCACGGTGTTCTTGGGAGATGTTTGAAGTCAGCTGGTGCCCTGCTGATGGAGCTGCTGAGCTCAGCATCACATTGACATCATTTCATGATGCATTTGCAAGGAGGGCTTTGGTGCCTTTTCTGAGTGAGGTAAGCACTTTTGGAGGCAGTGTTGACAAAGTTACCTGTTTGTTTCCAACTTTGCAGGGTGCTTTGTGCACTCCTCATTGCTTCCTGACTATACCTCCCACTGGTATCTCTACCAGTGTTACCATTTAATGCACATTTATTGGTGTTTATTGTTCAACAATTTAGAGATTGAAATATAGCCAGAGAGATTTTCTTTTGATTATACTGTTAATGATATAAACCAGAAGGCTCCTTGCAAATAAGTTATGAAGTATTATTTACTAAAATGGTGGTGTTTATTGGTTTCATTAAACTAGTTTATTGGTTTTATTCATCTAGGGGCACTCTCAATTTAAATGGATTTCTTGATATTCATTAATAAGAATAATAAGGTTTTCCCTACCTTTATTTGGAGAATTGCTTCTACTAAAACCTTGAGAATTTGTATTCATAGTGGGAAAACAGCTTCACTTTGATAACAATAATCACATTAGACTAAGACTGCTAGGTGCCTTACTGCTAGAGGCTAATTCTGCACCAGAAACATTGAGGCAAGTGGAAGAATCAATGATTCTTTTGCTATGCAGGGGAAAGGTGTCTTTCCTACAGCCCCTGTTGTCCTGAGAGCAGATTTAGCTTTGTGGGTGGCCATGAAGTCAGCATGCCAATTCTACCACATCCTCTTTCACTATGGGCACGTTACTTCATTGCTTTGGGTCTTGACTTCTTTGTAAAAGGTTAGTTCCTTTCTCTCCTGCATAAGGTCTCTGTGAAGATCAAGTGAAAATATGAATGAAAAAGGTCTGGGAGAGTTGCCAATGAGACGTTTAATCAATGTTAGTTCCCTTTTACCTCTAAGAAATGGTCCCTAGGACTGTGCTTGAGGGCCAACGGGAAGCAGGTTTCCCCAGGAAAGCTCCCACCATCCCGTCCCCACTTGACATCACACACACACACACACACACACACACACACACACACACACACACTGAAGCTTTCTCATTATCCATCTTGGAGTCTGAAATCCTATATTGCTGGTCTAGCCCTTGGAGGGTAGAGTAGATTGTATTACTGCTCACTAGTGTTTCTTCTTCTTGGGTATAACTTGAACTTCATGGCTCCATTGAGGTCAGGCTTGGCCATGTTACTTGCTTGAATGAGCTGGACCAAGCCAGTCCCCTATGCATCCTGCCAGGAGCCAGTGCTGCAGAGGATGAACTTGGGCATTCCAAAATGTCCCTCCACGTTATTTGAGGCTGTCATGTTCAGAAATGCAATGAAGGGGCTGAATAGGTGCCTGGATCGAGCCTAGGAGATTGTAGGCATCACAATTCAAACAGAGCTGATGAAGAGGGCCACAAAATACATGGAGCCTCAAAAGTGGAGGCCATGAAAAGCCATATTGTTACAAAGCCCTGTGGAAGTAATTAGGAATGCTGGGTACCAAGAAGTATGTGTAAACAGAGAAGAGTTTAAATTAATTCTACATTCCAGAAGGGTAAAAATGCCATGAAAGTTTTTCAGTTTAGCGAGGAAAGCAATCACAGAATCTGTAAAAATATTTAGGTAGCTTATGTGGCCATTGCAGGATTTCAGTTTTTCCCATTTGTGGTTTGGGAACCAGAGAGGAAAATTAATCCAAGCTCTGACAAAGTCATGAAGAGTCATAAGGAAACAGGAAATGAAGTACCTATTTAAAAAAACAAAGAATTATGTCAAAATAATTTTTAAATTGTAATACTAATTTAGAGTTTGTAGGCAAGTTTTTCTTTCTTTCATTTTTTTTTTTACTAGATGAAGTTAACTTTGGAATATACTGTCTGTAGTAATCTAAAAAAATTACATGGCTCCTCTTAAAAGGGATGGAATAACTATACGGTCACTAAGCACATGTATTCTTGCTTGTATTACAAGACTATGCTGGTAAAGAAAGTTCTTGATTTTGATCTGAAACTCATTCTCTTTTTAGGTCAGGGGTTCTTAACTAGGGGCCCATGGACCCCCAAGGGGTCTGTGGAAAGATTTCAGGGGGTCCGTGAGCTTGAATTGAGAAAAATCAACGTTATTATCTTTATTTTCTCTGACCTCTAACTGAAATCTAGCATTTCCTTCACTTATGACTTTATGCAATAAATAAATTATAGCAGTATTCATTTCACCTGACTGGCAAAGGGGTCTGTGGAACAAAAGAGGTTAAGAACCCCTGTTCTAGGTGATGGATAGTTTTGTTTTCTCTCCTCTTCAAACAGTATCACAATGTTTTGCCAGCATTAGATTTCTAGAAACCTAGCAGAACCCAAAATATGAATGCAACGGGGACTTCCAAGTAACTAAAATGAGCCAATGTTCTGCCTTTAGAATAACATAAACCCTTGGAGAAAAAGAGTCTTTTCCCATTCTCTGTAGAGGATTAAAACAGCTCTCACATAATTACATATGCAGCAGGGGTGTCGGGTACCTCAGCATAACTGACCAACTGTGGGACAATATTCCTTTCACATTGTGGTTCTCACAGAGAGGAGAGAAGACAGCTGAGAGTTCTAGGACAGAGCAACCTGTGGGTACAGGGAAGAATCACCCAGTGTTTGGGGAACCCCTGTTCCTCAGATGGTAGGAGGCTATTGCAAATCTCCACGTGAGAAAGGATGACATGATGGTGTTTAGTTCTGGGAGTTGGGATAGATAGCACGGGAGGTAGAGAAAAAGGGATAGGACTGCATGCTCTATTCAGATTCTGTGATAGGTCCTGTGTAGGATGTGAAAAGATACAGGGGATTATAAAACTGTGTGATGTCTTAACTAAAGGCTTGAGAGGTGAGTTGTTTCTGCAGATAAGAATGGAGAGTCAATTGGTGAATTTTCTGATCCTGTTCAGACAATCCTACCGAATGTTCCTAAACTCACTGAGGGCCAGATTCAACTTTTGAAATCTGTTAGTGGGAATCAAAGATGATGGCAGAAGCAGATGGCAGTGAAGAATGCGATGGTGTAACATTTTGTGGGTTATATTTTAACAGGATGATAACTGAGTTTTTGAGCTTGTCTGGTCTATGCCCTCCTCAGAATTCTCTATCCATCTCTCTGTCTTCTCTCCGTTTCTATAATTTGCAACAATTTGATTTCCCCCCAAGGAAATCTGCTTTCAGGAAAGTGAGAGATCTTGAAAGGGACGCTTGCTTATCTTTGGTTCAGCCAAGGAAATGTTTCAGCATCGCCACACCCTGATTTTATTTTGAGGTAACATACAATTATAACGCACCATTTCTTTATGAGATGCAAAGAAACATTTCACAAATGGATTCCTAATGCATTTCCTAAGGGCATGCAGGGTTTGCTGTGGTTATGAACAGCTTTCTTGCTCTAAGGAGTGAACTGAGGTACGATATGAATAAGCATCTTCCAAAAAAACATCAGAGGCAGAATTGGAAAGAGCTTTCAGACCTCTTAATTCCCAGTTCAGTAGGTCCCCTCCCTAGGCCATGCCAATATTGCAGGAATATATTATACACATTTTAAATCTGCAAGCTTTCCAAGAACTGGGAAAAAATTGATCTTTCTTAAGTGATTTTCCCATTTTCTTTGTGCATTAACATTGGTATAAAATATTAAAAATAAAGCCAAATAACAAAGCATTTCACTTGTACAAGAATCACTGGAACAAAATAATTTTCTTGCAGAAAAATTTCACTTTATTGGGTATTATTTATCCATTGGGTTAAAAAATTAAAATTTGTCCACAATGTTATATAAGAGGAAAATCTCTCTAAATATGGTTGAGGCAGTAAAATTAAGTTTCTAAGAAAACCAGTGACAGTCTCTTAACAATGAATGTAAATGACGGTGTTTCTATTTTTTAAAAATAATTTGTAATGTTTTATACTGGTGTTTATGTTCTGAATTATATTTCATTTGACTTTTAATGCTAATTTGAGATTATTTTGAGTGATATTTATATTTGTCTGTTGATATAAA
The DNA here is from genome assembly GCA_004027955.1 of Chaetophractus vellerosus. Lineage (NCBI taxonomy): Eukaryota > Metazoa > Chordata > Mammalia > Cingulata > Chlamyphoridae > Chaetophractus > Chaetophractus vellerosus. Next base: position 1,364 of record PVKH010007224.1, on the reverse strand, counting down.
TGGGAAAGATGTATTTACTGGGGAGGGGACCTGAAATATTGGCCAAGTCATATCTGATTTTTTTCCCCCATACAAACGGTTTTAGTTTTTGAAACTTTCATGAGATTTGGCATCATTCAACTCTCCACTGTGCCTTATTCCTTATTGAGAAACTCATCTCCTTAATTAGCTTGCTGTCCCTTCATTTGAAACTCTTTCCATTTGATAACTCTGTTGCTTCTAGAACGGTTGGTGTAGGCTTGTGTGGGTTTCCATAGCACAAAAGCCAGATGGATTTTTAAAAACAGATAAATTTAGTCTTGAATAGAGAACTGTGAAGAAAAAAAAAAAGGAAAGAAAAGAAACAAACAAAAAAAAACTCCACACAAAATAAAACAAATAAAAAAATCTCTACTGATAAACTCAGTAAGAAACCACAGATTCTCAAATTAGGGGAAAAGCAAAACTTTTTTTTCCTTCATCTTCCCCTCCTTCTCCTCCTCCGTCTCCTTTTTAATTTGCTTTGGGCTCAAGAATTGAAAAATTGATCACATTTGGGTCTGAGGGGAAGTCAGCTGCCCCCTGATATGAGGAGAGAACAAAAGGCTGTAGATAGTTCCAGATTCTCTTTGATAACCAGCAACACACTCTCTGGGGTCTAATTTGCACAATAGGGGAAATATTGACATTTGCCTTCAGAATCCCTTGGAAGAAAGGCATTAGAAATATGAAAAAATTAAAATTCAATCCAAAATGCTTCCCTTAAGTAAAAAATTTAGTTTGGTGTCCTAACATGTTATGGATATAAAAATAAAACTGTTTTATATTTATCCAATAGCAGTCCCTTCAACTAGGATATGTTGACCCGCCTTTCCTGCTGGAAAGTTACTTCCTGAATGGCAACTTGGCATATCCTCTAACTTTCCTGTCATGTTTGGTTATAAAGACCATTTTGTTATTTAAGGCTCAGTCCTTTTTGTTTTGATATTTCAGTCTCAACTCAGATGCAAAGTTTGTGTCCTCCTCTCTCCCAGTGTTGACTCTGGTCCTAGTGGCTTGAAGGGTGGCAGTCTGCTCTTCATGTACTTACCTCTTTTTTTCCTCTTTTTCAATGACTTTGAATGTCTCCACCTTCTTTCCATCAGACTTCAGGAGCCTCCTGGAGCCCATCATGGCATGGTCACCAGAGGAAGAGCAGATGGGCTGGAGTGTGTGATGGTAGGAGGGTGCCCTGGTCTACCTCTTCTTCAGTCTTTTTCATCTTTCTGATTGTGTTCTCTGCTTGTGGGGCAGCTTCCATATAGGAGGGTTGTATGTGTGCATGTGATTTGGGGGACAGAGTTCAGCTTCATCCAGGCACCTTCTATTGCCGAGAACTCCCACCT
>PVKH010007223.1:0-20390 GCA_004027955.1 Chaetophractus vellerosus | reverse complement strand
ACAAATGTTCTATACTAATGTAAGGTATTATTATTTTGGGAAAATGAGGATCAGGGAGAGAGTGGGGTACATAGGAATCAACTATACTTTTGCTGGAACTTTTCTGTAGTCTAAAACTTCTCTAAAAATAAAGGTTATTATATGAAAAAAAGTTTATGTTCCAGAAGCAAGCACAAATATTCATTAAGAATATGAAGATATTATATTTAGAAATCTAATGTAATAAAAATTAAATAATCATATGTCAGGTAAAGTAAATTTAATTTAAATATAAGAGGTGTCTTTCTGAGTTTCAAGTAATTTACACTAACATGGTATGTATCAAATATTGAATTTCATGTTTTGCTTTATGTATAATGTAAACATTGAAAAATTCATGAAACACATATTTACATTTTAAAGAATAATGCAAAAAGCAAAGTAATATCCACCCAAGGTCATAAAGTAACATATTGATAGGGTACTTTATTTAGGATTTTTATCTGTTTTTTTTTCTAGTGGATTTTTAGGTCCCAATAACCTAGCCCAACAATACCAAATAAGTAAGTTGTTACTCATCCAGGTTGCCCAAAATTAGGGTAAGTAGTCTGGGGGAACTAATTATATTTTTCAATTTTGGTGAAACTCTTCATTTTTGAGAAATTTGTAAAAATAGACATATATAGTATGAAAAATGATATACTAAATGTTTCTGTGCTTTCAAAGGTTTTCTACCATGAATTTTATAGCTGATTTTAACTTTACACAGAATCATTTAAATAGTATATATAAAATATTTGGGTTAGAAAATACCTATATGAGCTGATATAGCAGTATAGAGTCTATATTCTTTCCCTCTGAATTTTCTCACATTTTTTGTATTTTCCTTCCTTTTATTCCTTTACCTGAACCATTAACACTGGGATTCAGAAAGCTCACTTTTAACCATTTTTCTCTGTCCAGGACCAATACCTACTTTACTATGACTTTTTCACTCTTCAATAGCTTTCTTGTACTTGACTTTTCAAATGAAAACTGGGGAAATAATTTGCCAACACTAGAAAGATTTTTCCTTCCCAAATTTCCTCAGTGTATCGTATTGTTTTTCTATCTCATAAAATACCAACTCATTCCACCATAATTCCTTAAAATTAATTAATCTTCTCAGTTTGTCTATTTCCTAACAAAACCTATTTGTCCTCTCATCTAAACTAAAACATTCCTATTTCTAAATAGAACCCATCCACTCTGACTTCTGAGTTCTTATGTCCTGCTGATAGAATTCTCTAGTTGATTAACTATTTTGTAGGACAGTCACACTGGTGCTCCTTGAGTCTTAGTGAATTGGCCCTTTCTGACCTTAGTAATCAGGCCCACTGAAGCTATGGCCTTTCTTGATGATGCTTTTCACTTGTTTGCCCTTACCTGAGAGAAGCTGGCAGCCAGTGTTCCTGTCAGTGGCATCCTATGACCACAAGTGGAAAATGTGGTTAGAATGTGCCCTGCACTGAGCAAGTAGAGCAAGAAAAGAATCACAAGAGATTAGGTCTAACTGAAATGCTGGGTCAGGCTTCTTCACCTGAAATCAGGGAAACATTTGAAATTCCTACTTAAATCAAAGAACGTATATTTCATTTTAATTATTTGAGTTATATTTTTAAATGCCAACTTTAACAATAATTTGACAGTTTTCTAACTGTGGCTATGAAACCTGCAGTTATGTATAGATATTTGCTTCCATTATGTTGCATTACTCAGCATAAACAATGGCTTATACCTACAAATTATGTTTTGACTGGACTAAGATAATAAGCAAAAATTGCTATTTACAACTAGTGAAAATTTCAAAAGAGGAAACTTAATTTGTTTAAAAAAGAAACACATGATTTATAATTTTAAAACTACATGTCCATTTGGTTTTCTAATTGTATGGGTTTTTGAGGGCACTAGTTTATTCTACTCTTTATATTTCCTTCAGATTTACAGTATAAACATATCTAAGTACCATGGAATTCACTCATTCAAATTTTATCACCTCAGGATTTTTGAAAATTTGACACTGGGTACAAGGAAGATACCCCCTTTCTCTCTAAACAATTATATTTTGTCTATCCCATAGAGGCTAGTTACAATTTTCAGCCTTTGCATGTATAAAACTGTTTATTTTTAATTGTTCAAGAAAAATTCACCGTGTATAGAAATCTAGGTTAACAATTCAAAGTTTCTTTTTCTTTCAGTCAGTTAATTGTATTGCTCCTTTGACCACTGAATTATATTTTAAAAACATGTCTCTTATCCTTGTCTTCTTTCTTCTGCATGTAAAGTGTCTTCTTTTCCTCTGGTAGCTTTATATATTTTATCTTTATTGTTGATTTTAAATAATTTATTGTCCCGTATTTTGGAGAAGTTTCCTTATGTTTCTTCTGCAAGGAGTTCTTTGATATTCTTGAATCTGTAAGTTTATAATTTTCATCAAATCTTTCAAATTCTTATTATTTATTCAAGTATTTATACTTAACCCCTTCTTCTGGGATTCCAAGAACACATGTATTATACCACTTGAGGTTTTCTCACAGCTTAGTAATGCTATGCTCATTTTTAAAAATATTTTCTTGCAGAGTCCAAACTGCTGTTAATTCCATTCTGTGTATTATTTCCCAGACATGATAGTTTATCTCTTGAAATTCTATTTGTCTTCTTTTTACCTCTTTCATATCTCTGCCCACCATGCTCCTTTCCTGCCTCTGTGTCATTAACCAAATGGAATCCATTGCTAATAGTTGCTTTATTTTCCTTGCCACTAACTGTAGCATATGTGCAATTTCTGGGTACATGTCTATAGAATGATTTTTCCTCATTATGAGCTAAATTTTCCTGCTTCTTTGCATGCCTATAATCAGTATCTCATTAAGCTGGAGTGACAGGAATGGTGCAAAGATGCCCATGGAAGGAACTTAGGTGTCTTTTAAAAAATAAACAAACCAAAAAACACCACTGCCAGTTGTGGCATTGTCAGGCTGATTTAGAAATTTAATTAATACAATTGATTTTCCTTATCTTTATAGTCATAACCAATAGACTGCATCATGAATTTCTGTTTTCTTACCTAATTCACTGACTCTTGCAGTGTCAACATCATATATGATATATTGAGAAGATCATAAATGAGAAAGGTAACAGAGAAGAATCTTCCTAATAAAATCTAAATTTGAAATTTCAGAATGCTTAATCTTTATTCTTATGCATTAGAAATTCTGTGCCCAAATTGTCTGTTCTATCTCTTTCTGTTGAGTGTTGCCACTACCAACAACAACAAAATCACCATTATGGTAGCACAAGTCATTGCTTTGTGTTTGGAGGCATTCCTTCTTAAGGGCAGTTTGAAAAGATTAAGAGAGAGTGATGCTTTTTTTTTTTTTTTACTAACAAGGAAACTTTCTCTATAAGTATAATCTGGTGCCCCCTACATGCTTTTTATAAATAATGTGTGTAAATATATGCAAATACATGAATATATATTCATTTCTCATAAACACATGCATTTATTAATATGGTGAATTGATCTGAAGACAGGTTATTGATTTAATGCTTAAAATTGTAAATTTACTTTATAACATGCATCAAATATTTTAAACACCTAAAGTGAGTAAACACAATTTCCTGTTACAAACATATTTTTCTACCTGTTTTATTGTTACTGATGGTACTAGTACTCCCACCTCTGCCCTATGTCAGATACCTCTTTTCATGGTGGAGGTTATAAATGAGAAATACTCATTTTGCCACCTTTCCTGTAGCTAATATTGGCCATCTGACCAATTCTGATTGAAGAAACATTAAAGGAAGTTAGTTATTGGTTTGTGGAGAAAATTTACTTCACATACATAGGGAAAGACATGTGAAGGGAATTATTCTTTCTTATTCTCATGCTTCCTTCTTTGTATATAGTTGTGTGAAGATGTGATTCTTGGAACTATGGCTGTCATTTATGACCATAAGGTGACAACTCGGAGAACTAATGCCAACAGCCTGAGGACAGTAGCTTAGAAGAGATTGGTTCCTTGATGGGAGTGCTGAGATGTTGAACCAACACTATGACACCCTACCTCCAGATTTATTGTGAGGTGAGAAAAATAAGCTCCTATTTAATTGGACTTTTAATTGAGCATTCATTAAATTGAAACTAGAAATGTTCAAGGTGATAGCATGGATCATGGCTATGTTAGAGAAACACTAAAAATACATTAACAGATAAATATCATGGGGAAATTTTTGCTCCTTTTTGATCAACACTGATGAGAAGAATTGTAATTTATGAAGATAAGTATTGTTTGTACAGATAAAACTTAAGCTTTAAATATTATCTCTTTCACCTGCCTGGTGTTTGTTGCTCACTATACTCATATTTTCTCTGAAAGATAAAAATTCTCCATATTTGCTGCAAAAGTTCACATTTGCAAAATATTTAATGTGATCAAAATAGTTAAACCAAATATTTCTTTTATTGTTTCTCATCAAATACAGCTCTCGCTCCTTTTCTCCTTTAAGTTTTATCAAGGCAGAATGATAGTTTGGAGTGGAATTTTACTTTTCTTAAAACTTTCCAATGCTAATGGTTAATGGAGAAACACTGAGAGGTCTTGAGCTAGGAAGAGACAGACCAGTATTTTTTATGAGTTACTGGGGTTTGAACCCAGAACCTTGTACATGGGAAGCAGGTGCTCAACCACTGAGCTACATCTGCTCCCCAGTGAGAGTTGTTTTTTTTTTTTTACTTTGTTTTGTTTTGTTTTGTTTTTAGGAGGTACTGGTGATTGAACCAGGGGCCTATTACATGAGAAGCTTTGTAGATGGCTGAATTAGAATCTATATGTGAAAAATTCTAGTGCAAAGGTTAGAAGCCCCTACAGTTCGGTAATATAGGTCAGCTAAAACCTAAAAAGTTCCTGAATTCCAGTGGTAGGTTCTACTGCTTAGCATGTAAGGAATGTGAAAAATATTCTGCTGGTTTTCAGCCCGAGGACAATTTGATTTCACAAATATTTATTCAGTCCCTACTATGAACACTACACTGGACTTGGCACCAGGAGCAAAGTAACAAAAAGGCAGAAGTGATCCTTTTCCTCACAGAGCTTAAAACTTAGGATAGTACAGAAATTAAAAGAAATAAAATAATGGTCAATGAGTGTTATGTTGGAGCATCTCTTGGAAGCTTTGAGAACAATGCATGATAGCTGTCATTGATGCACTATTTATGATTTGTCTGGCACTCCTTTAAGCACTTGACTTATATTAGTTCAATTAGTAATCAAAACAAACTGGTGAAAGAGATATTATTCCCATCTCTACCTCATAAACTCTGTGAGGCAGAGAGCATTTTAATAACTTGACCACAAAGTTAGAGTCAGGATAAATGGATGCAAGAATCAAGCACATGCCCTCTAACTCCAGAGGCCAAATTCTTAACTATCAATCATGATGAAAAAAAATTGATGAACACAGTTACTGAAATGTTGCATTTAAGGACTCATAAGGATATTCAGGGGAAAATTCCCAGTAGGTGTTTTGAAATAAGGATGTTAGAAGGAAGGCAAGGCAGTATAAATTATTTGGAGAGATCCCTAAAGAGAGAAACATAAAATCAGTTACTGCAATCCTAGAGAAATTAATAGTTAATAGAGCATACATAAGAATGTTTTACTCTGAAACAGAACAAATATATTGTATTGTTAGAAGATATTAATAATTAGGTGCTATTTGGGGCAAAGTACAAGCAAAGGAGACTAGGGTATTGAGTATAATAATATATTAATATTCTTCCATCAATGGTAAAAAAAAGGAAGTATACTAAGTGAAAGAAACTAGAAAAAGTACTACATATAGTTTGACTCATCTATATAAAAAGTAAATGGAAATAAATTCATACAGATAGAAATATATGATCAGTTAAGTATGGAAGGGGAAGGATAGAGGGATTGAGGGGTGTATAGGGTTTTTCTTTTTGGAGTAATGGAATATGATTTAATATTGCTTACAGGGATGAATGTGCAACTCTAGTATAGCAAATGCCATTGATTGTATACTTTAGACGGATTGTATGGCTTATGGATATATTTCAACAAAATTGATAAAAAATTTAAAGAAAACACAAATAACTATGCATGCAGGGTGAAAGACATGTTCATTATAAATTACATTAGGAGAATAAATTTCTTGCTCTTTTTAAAAGAAAGCTGTTCCAGGGATACCCTTATAATAATGCAGCTCTTCCCATTAGATTCTAGTTCAGAGATTCTTATTATCATCCTTGAAATGATTGTGGTATTGATAGCACTTAAAATTAAATGTCTTTTGATTTAATTAAAATTATTTTTTTAATAAATAAATAAATAAATAAATAAACAAACAGAACCCTGTTGACAAAATCACATGGACATACTACTTAGGAAATGGGAATAATGAAGGAAAGAAAGCAATGCAACAGACAGATTTCCCTTGAGAGATGAAAATGTTAGGGATATGAGAGTTCCATTTTAGCTCTGTAATAAGGGATGTAAAATCCCTAGTGTGAAGTAAAAACTTGAGTCAAATATTGCATCTCTAAGGAACCAAAGACATACCGTGGTCTAGGATTTAATTATAATTCTATAGTTTCCCAAGAATCTTTTCTCTGGTGAAGAGTCTGAGCAAATTCCCAACCTATTTATAACCAATCACATGAAATTATTAAACCAACATTAAACATTCTGCACCTTTACTAAAGAATGTTCAATATTTTTTCTCTGGTGCTTCAGGGATATGAAAGTTAAAGTGAGAAATTATGATCTGTATCTCAGAAAAATTTCTAGGACATGTTAGAAATAAAGTCTATTCTGCATCCTCTTAGATTCAAAGGAATCATAGTGTCAGAGTTAGAGTTTTCCCTTCCATGAATACAGGCATAAATAAAAATGAAGATGAAGCTTAGAGTTGTTCTGGCCTAAAGAGGATGAGTTCCTGACTTATATTTATATTACATCCATCTTATTTTGAGAAGGACATCCAGGGATTAAGGCATGCTGCTCCCCCCCCCCCCACACCCACACACATTTTATAATCTTGCACTCAAGTGAAAATGGTGGAAGAAATTGAGGGCCAGCAGACAATGTTAGAAGACATAAACAGACTCAGGATTCCCCTATCTCAATGTGTAAGGTCCCACTTTATGGAGGCAACTCACTCTTGTAGATTTACTTATTGCTTTTACTAAGAAGTGCGGAAGTTCCAGACCTCTACTAGACCTTGGTTCCTTAATTTAGGTCCTGACATTGTTCATGGTTCATATCTGGCAGGCTTAACCTGCATGATAGGTCAGATTCAGGCTGCTAGGACCTGTGCCTCCAGGTATACTGGTGAAGGAAGAGATGATGAGGGGAGGGATAAAGATTCTGTCTGGTCTTTCTTTTCCCTTATCCCTTGGTTTTTCCACCAGTCATGTTTTGCCTGACAGAACTGGGCTGAATCTGTAGGCTAACTTGGTGGTGTTCTTGGTTATATTTGGCCTAAGACTATAGTCAGAAGAAGTAATTCTCACTCAGTACCATGATAGTGGTAAAAGCATAATCTATTGTCCAGGATGAACTAATCTCATAAAGTCCCAATTTATATGCCATCCTTGTGGGAAGAGTTTGTAGGAAGATCTGAGTTGTGCTCTGATGTAACCCTTTTTTTCTATCCCACAGATCCCCCAGAACAGAATGTCTCCTGAAAAATGGCTCTGTTGTGAATGAATTCATCCTGGTGGGATTAACAGAAAATCCAGATGTCCAACTGCCACTGTTCTTCCTATTTATTTCATTGTACATCTTCACCATCCTGGGAAACCTGGGCTTGATAACTCTAATTGGGCTGAGTTCCCACCTTCATACCCCCGTGTACTTTTTCCTTTTTAACTTGTCTTTCATTGATCTCTGTTATTCTTCTGTTTTTACACCCACAATGTTGATCAACTTCTTATCAAAGAAGAATATTATCTCCTACCAGGGGTACCTGACCCAGCTCTTCTTTTTCTGTTTTTTTTTTTCTTTCTGTGTGTGTGTGTGTGATCTCAGAGTGCTATGTGCTGAAATCAATGGCTTATGATTGCTATGTGGCTATCTGTAATCCAATCTTGTATAACATTGCCATGTCCCTTAAAGTGTGTGCCAAACTTATTTTTGGTTTATACTTGATAGGATTTTCTGGTGCTATGGCCCACACTGGATGAATGTTGAGACTGAACTTCTGTGATGTCAACACCATCAACCATTATTTCTATGACATCCTCCCTGTGCTTCAGCTCTCCTGCATGAGCACCTACATCAATGAGTTGGTAGTGTTCACTGTGGGTGGAATCAACATCATCATGCCCAGTGTCACCATCTTTATCTCTTATGGTTTCATTCTCTTCAACATACTTCACATCAATTCCACTGACAGCAGGTCCAAAGCCTTCAGCACCTACAGTTCCCATATAATTGCTGTTTCTCTGTTCTTTGGATCATGTTCATTTATGTATCTCCAGCCATCTTCTGCCAGGTTTATGAATGAGGGAAAAATCTCTTCTCTCTTTTATACCATTGTGTTCCCATAATAAGCCCCTTAATCTATAGATTGAGGAATAAAGATGTTAAACTTGCCCTGAGAAAAACCTGTGTAAGATAAATTTTCAGTCATAAATAAGATTTCCTCTGCAGGTTGTTTCAGAACAAGAAGTTTCAGTGTGTTTATTCACAATATATTTGGTGGCAGCGTTCTTTTCCTATTTCTTTATTGTTATGAAGAAATGTATTTGAGCCTTCTTTCAATAAATTATTTCTTATACTTTTAATGTATATCTTCTTTTACCCTCACCATTTGCCCAATTTCTTCTCCATCTACCTGTTTCCCTGCTTGAAAATAACTTTAGGGAAGGAATTTATTATATATGTTTTTTTCATTGCCAGTTGAAATTTTTCCTGGAATATGACCAATGGTTCCACAATGATTGAATAATGTAATACTAGGGTGACATTTTATCACTGGAGGGGACTGAAAGTTGGAATGTGTCATTGGAAGCATGAATCCAGCAATATGCCTCCACTCCTGTCCTTCCTTCTTCACTAAGCAAATGTGAGTATGTCTTCTTCAAATGCCAGTGTTACACAGAGATAGAAGATTCCATTGAGTCTAGAAAAATACCCCTCCTTTGCTGATGGAATTCTATGAACTAAGCTTCTTTTGCAAAATTATTATTTATTTAAACTTATTTAAGTCCATGATAGATGCTTAATCTATGTTTATTGATTGGATAAGAAAGTGAAACCCATAGAGTTTAAAGATTTTTTTTTAATGTGACACAGCTTTTCAAAGAAAATCCTACTGTAAACTCTAGGTTCCTCAATTCAAGTGTACTGTTCTTTCTTGGATACCTTGTTTCTAATTTTATTTTATTAGTTTTATATAAGTAGACAAAATATGAGGATTATTTCTATTTTGAAAGTTGGTTATGCTTTGTTCAAGTAGGATACATGAACTTCTTTAAGGAGTTTTGCTACTTTTGTTCATGAAAGCAGTTTGATGTTCCCTTTTATGAGAATGAATAGATTTGTAGGGTTAGTATAGTCTAGAGATTATCTCCACAGATAGAAACTGGCTTTTTCTTCAAAGCATTATAAAAAGAATTTTGAATGTTTCATGCTGCTTGTATTTCAGAGAATATGGGGATGAAGAAAATGGGTAACCAGTAACATGAAATTAGGCCAGGACCCAAAGAGACAGATGGTCAATTATGAGAAGTCCTTGGATTCAAACACATTTCAATCTGAATTTGCATCCTCTGTTGTAGTATGCTGTCATTATCCCACATTGTTCATAAAGCTTTGATAAAATTTATAGTTCACAATGAGTATACATTATCAGTAGTGTTTTACGGAATGAAGGAGGTAAAGCTCTGGTCACATTTTTGAGAACCATGTAAAAAGGTATAGTAACTACAGGAGATAAAATAGTGAGTAGAAAACAAAACTCAATTTAGAATTTAAAACTTAAAATGATGGGGGATTGAAAACCCCTACCACTCCACCCTCTTCCTTGCAGGAGTCCCTACAAAGATTATGGAGTCACAGGATTTCTCTGAATAAGATGATGGTTTTGGTTATTGGATGTTGAGGAAATATTTAACCCATAGGGCTGATGGACCTAGGAACAACCAACACCTGGTCGTGTTAGCTTCCATCTATTACTACCATATGGATTTTAAGTGATAAAAACAAAAATGCAGCTGGGATAGCAATTATAATGTGAAAGAAACATTTTTTGAACAAAATTTTAACATCTCTAGAATAGGATTTTGGATTATCTTTCTTTGGAGAATACAGGCATAAGATGACTACTCTAATTATACTTAATCTGGTCTGTTGGGGATTGATTCCTGAGCTATGAATACATATTCCAGTCTTAACCAATATTGCAGTGGGTGCAAACCAATTTGTAAATAGGATCTTTGAAGATGTTATTATTTGGTGTGGACTCATCTATGATTAGGGTCTCTGAAGATGAGGCTGAATTGAATCAAGATTTGCCTTAATCTACCTTATTGGTAGTGGAAATTTGGATTCACTCAGTTAGAAGAACCAGTGGTGCTGCCTTAGTGCCTCCTCCATGGCTGTCTTTGCTGCTTTTCCTGTGGCCTCTTATCATCTTCATCCTAGTCTTCTTTTGCATCTCTTCATCTTTCTTTCTAATGTATTCCTGGAGTTATTTTCACTCTCATGTCTTTTCTCACTTTTCAGTGTACCCAGGCAGCACTATCCTCAACTCCAAAGTCATCCTCATTTCCAAGGAGGCCCCACCCTGCTCTGTATTACTCATACCCTGTCTAAAAATACTGCTCCCTGCTTCTTCTCATTCACCTCCTTTCTCTTCTTTTTCTTCCTTTTTTTTTTTTTTTGTACATCTGTCTATCCCAGCCAAGGTAAGGTGCAGACTGGGATGCTGTGTGAGCAATTCATTTCTTCTTTCCTTTCCCTGAAAAACCTACAAAAGGCTCTTTCGTCTTTCAAGTGTTGTATTACTTACAATTTATGGAAATACAAAAAGAGTTGAGAAAAATTGTGTATGTGGTACACATGTAATAATTCTAGGATTTGTGAGGGGTCTTTCAGTAATGCTTCTTGTGCTGTAAAGAATTCCCTCCCTTCTTGGTCTAGTTTCTTTCTTTCTTTTTGATGATGTATGAGGAAAAGTGAAAGTCACTGCTCTGCCCACCTTCCTCAAACCCCACCAATGTTGAAGATTTAGAAAGTTCTTGTGGATACCCATGTTTTATTGCATTGTTCAGCTGATGCTTTTTCATGTACAGAATTGAAATTTTATCAATTTCTCCATGTATCTCTGGAAGAGGTGTTATTCTACATGTAATATTTTCATTTTTCTCCAACAATATTCTGGAATTCATAAGGCTTGTGATAAAATACTGCACAATGATATTCTTGGCTACAGTAACAGTACCAGATAAAATATCAAAGTTCTCTCTTTTCACAGTCATGTAACAAGGGTTCCTGTTTGCAAAAGAATGTCTGTTCATTCCTTTCAATAATAAACAAAAATATTATGAAAATAACCTTGTCCTATGAAGATATATTCTTTCAAAATGTGCATTTGATTTCCACATCTTCTTGTTTTGTGTGATATACAGAAAATAAAATTTTCTTCACTACATTCAGTGAGTTTGCAGCAATATACCCCTCAGACGATGTAACTGTGAGGGAATGCACATAAGTGTGCATTTAATTTTTAAGTTTATCAGAAGTGTCATGAGATTTGCAAAGTTTGGAAACATTGGTGCATGAAAATAGACTTAGAGAATGATGATTCCAATTAAACCATAATTTAAATCTTATTACAATTATTACTATGAGAGCAAAGCATCCGATATTTACATTTCCTATATTTATCCACATTTATAATTTTAAAAAAAATAATCTTTTTCTCCAAGCAGAATTTTATGCATAGTGTCTAGTTCTATGCCTTTCTGTCTACACCATTAAAATGCCTGGGTGATAGCTTGAAATTGTTTGATTTGAATTTTGTTCAAAAGCACATATATTTAAATTTCTCATGTTTTCAAAAAGACAAACTAAGACCTATATTACCTTCTTCAATTCTTGGTAATTAATGAAAAAATATCTTTTGAATGGCAGACATAGCACACATCTTGTCATCTGGGTATTATATTATATTTATGAGCAGTCCCTGGTGGTGTGTAATTCAGCAAAAAGCCTAGCTCATGTCTGTGCAGTCAACAGGCTTATTTTACAGGTTGAACTTACATTCTTTATTGAACTTGCAAAACTTATCACTTAAATTTTTTACATTAAATCATATTTTAAAATATTCATAAATAAAATTTTTAATTCAAAATTAGTGTTTTGAAGTTAATGTAATAAAAAATAGATATAAAATAGTTTATTCTATATAAACTTAATTTTAAATATTGAATGTTTGGAAATATTTTATCTGTAAATTGGTGTATTCCTTAAAGATATTAATATTGTCATAAACATATCTTATCTTCTTGTTATAATCTATATATTCAATAAACAATTTAAATTAGGAAGCTTTGTTTTACTTAAATTCAACTCCACATTAACATATTTCAAGTCATATACAATGTTTTACATGTGAAATTAATTACATTAATTATAATTTTGTTTTAAGGAGATTAAGCAACATTAACTTAAGAGAGAAATATCTCCTAGTTGAGCTTTCAGGGAAACATGAAGTTAGCAACCTCTGACACCTATTACATTGGTGATTATGGAATGGTGCTGATGTATTAACCAAGTTAATTCCAAAATCAAAGAACTGAAATGTTATTGGGCCTTTGATTTCTCATTCACCAGGGTTGCCTTACTAATCTAGAAGGTTTTCAGGTCTTCTACTCAAAGTTCTCATTCTTCCTCCTGCATGAATAAAAGGACACAGCTTTTCAACCCTTGAGTAGGAGCTAGTGGGCAATGGGATTGAGTTTGAGGTATGTAATCTGGGCCAATCAGTTTGGCCAAGTACATATGAATTCTAGTCTCATTGCTCTGGCATACTGTAGTCCAGAAAAGGTATTCTGGGAGGTCAAGAAGAGGAGGTCTGATATGACAGCTTAAAACCTTTCAGAGTCTCCCTCATCACAAGTGCAAACACCTCAGCCCAGCACAGAAAGCTTGGCACATTTTGCTCATACTCCAAGTCTCAGTTCCATCATCATTTCTGCTAGAACACCTATTCTGAATCTTCTTTGTCTCCATTCCTGGTGCTCCATGTATCTTCTCCCTATACTGCTATCATTGCACTTTTACACAATTTGTTCATTGATGTGTCCTCATTACATTCAAATTGCAAATTACTGAAGGGAAAGGAATCAATCTTATCTTACTTATCTTTGTCCATAGTACCATGAACTGAATTTAAGTTGTTTTTATATCCAGATCAATATATAGCACAATTATTTCTTGAATTTTTATGATGAGTCCTGTCAATTGACATTATGTTTGAGAAGTGGGAATTTAGTCTTTTTTTCACCTCCTACCATCAAAAACATCTTATTTTCTATTCACTTCATTCTCCAAATATGGATTGCTTATTTATTTATGTATTTATGTATTTATTTGCTTATTCATTTATCTTTTTATTTAGTTTAGTTTAGTATTCAGTGTTTCCATGATTATGGGAATGCAGCTGTTTTGTACATTAAAGTAGTGTGATTTGCTATGATTCATTTTCCTTTCCTGCATAGTCTTTTGATTTCTCTGCAATAAATAATGATCTTGGTTTTTTCTTTGGTGTTTTCTTATGTACTTATGAAGAATTAATCCCCAAATCCCCCTATAATTGTGTAAATCATTTTCAATTCATCAGAAACTTTAGGTGCTCAAAAACAAATATAGA
Organism: Chaetophractus vellerosus; assembly: GCA_004027955.1. Taxonomy (NCBI): domain Eukaryota; kingdom Metazoa; phylum Chordata; class Mammalia; order Cingulata; family Chlamyphoridae; genus Chaetophractus; species Chaetophractus vellerosus. The sequence goes on along the minus strand of PVKH010007223.1, from coordinate 6,470 downwards.
CAACCAGCAAGATGGTGGCAGAGTAAGGTGATCCTAGAATCAGCTCCTGCTACAGGGCAGTTAGTAATCACCCAGAGCTAACTAAAGGATTTTCTTGGGGGCTCCAGGAGATCAGAAGTGCATTCTGCAGCATCCTTGAATGAGTAGAAGGAGGAAACTGCACATCTGCAGAGAAGATTCCTAAGTAGAGCACTCCACACCCTGGAAGCTGGTGCCCATCCTCCACTGGAAGCACAAGCCACCTTGGGAGCTGTCCATGGCTGGAAATGAAAGCTCCACTTCCCCAAAAGAGGAGAGGAAGAGACCATTGGGCACCAACTTCAGTACATGCACATGATTAGTAAATTCAGCTGGTGGAAGTATAATCTAAGAACAGCTAAAGTTGGAACCTGTCCAGGTAAAAAAGAGGCTTGTAGCCACCTTCCTAACTCCACGCCTAACATGAGGGGAAGCAGGGCTGACTGAAAATCACAGTGCTGGTAGAATTTGTTTTTTTTTACATCTAAATCAGATTGCATCTCTAGCCTAAGCCCTAGGCCCATCTCAGACCAGTAGGATGCTTGGGGGAGATGTACCAGCCTTTCTGGGAAATTACAGGCCACTACTACAGAGGCCAGTGATCATCCTACTTTGGCAATGCAAGCCACCCCAGGAGCTATTCTGTGTCAGGAAATGGAAGCTCCATTTCCCAAAAACAGGGAAGTAAGAGACAATTGGCCACCGATTTCAGCTACTGATTAGTCAGTTTGGCTGGTTAAAATATAGCCCTAAGAACAGCTGAATATTGAACATGTCCAAGTTGGAAGGGGCTGGTAGCTGCCATTTTGACTCCACCCCCAACATCAGGGGAAGCCAGGCTGAATGAAACTCATGGTGATGGTAAAGACAGATTTCTTTCACACAGATTGGCCTGCAGCCTTAGCCTAGGCTTCAGCCCCACCTCAAGCAGGGAGGAAGCTGGTGGGCACTGCAACAGCCTATCCAGGTAAATGTAGGTACATTTGGCTGACAGACTGAATAATCAGAAGTCTACCAGGACAACTGAGGTAATCTTGGACCTGCATTACATAGATTGCTGCCCACACCTGCAGCTCCATCCCTGCCACAGGCAGGGGAAAAAGGGGTGTGAAGCTTCATCAGTCTCTCTGGGAAACTACAGTCTAGCCCTGCATGATGTGGATTATTACACACAGCTGTGGCTCTGCCTCTACCCCTGGCAAAGAAGGAAGTTGGAAGAAGCTTCATTGGTGCTTGGGGCACTGAGGGCAGCTTGAGTCTCCACAGCTTACAGGACCAACAACATGCTTGACTCCTACTATACAACCAACAAGAGAAAAAGGGCAGGAAGTCCTAAACTAAAGAGAAAAATTGCACCCAGAATAAATACTCTAGTAAGCCAGATGCCAAGACAACAACACAAAATTGCAACCCACACCAAGAAATAGGAAGGTATGGCCCAGTTAAAGGAAAAAGATAAGCCTCCAGATAACATAAAGAATTTGAGACAACTAATCATAGATGTTCAAACAAATCTCCTTAATAAATTCAATGAAATGCCTAAAGAAATTAAGGATACTAAGAAGACGTTGGATGGGCACAAAGAAGAATTTGAAAGCATACATAGAAAAATAGATCTTATGGGAATGAAAGGTGCAATAAATGAAATTAAAAATACACTGGAATCATATAATAACAGATTTGAGGAGGCAGAAGAAAAGATTAGTGAGCTTGAAGAAATTTCCTCTGAACATGAACATACAAAAGAATAGATGAATAAAAGTTTGGAAAAATTTGAACAAGGTCTTAGGGAACTAAACAACAGCAAGAGATGTGAAAATATACATGCCATTGGTGTCCCAGAAGGAGAAGGAAAGGGAAAAGGGGCAGAAGGAATATTTGAAGAAATAATGTTAGAAAATTTCCCAACCATATTGAAAGACATAGCTATCCATGTCCAAGAAGCATGACATACTCCGATCTGAAAAAATCTGAATAGACCAACTCCAAGACACATCCTAATCAGAATGTCAAATGCCAAAGACAAAGAGAGAATTCTGACAGCAGCAAGAGAAAAGAAATGCATAACATATAAGGGATACATAATATGATTAAGTGCAGATTTCTCACCAGAAACCATGGATACAAAAAGATAGTGGTATGATATATTTAAGATACTTCAAGAGAAAAACTTCCAGCAAAGGATCTTATATCTGGAAAGATTGCCTTTTAAAAATGAGAATGAGTTTAGAATAAACACAGATAAACAGAAATTGAGAGAGTTTGTAACCACAAGACTTGCTTTGCAGGAAATACTAAAGGATGTGCTACAGCCTGAAAAGAAAAGACAGGAGAGAGAGGACTGGAAGAGACTCTAGAAATGAAGCTTATATCAATAAAAGTAATTAAAACTGTCAAAACAGTGGTGAAAATAAAATATAACAGATAAAAGACAAATATTTAGGAATAATCTTAACCAAAGATGTAAAGCATTTGTATTTAAAAAACTACAACTAATTGTTAAAAGAAATTTTAAAAAGTTCTAAATAATTGGAATATCATTCCATGCTCACAGATTGGAAGACTCAATATCATTAAGATATCAATTCTACTAAAATTGATAACATATTCAATGCAATCCGAATAAAAATTCCACCAGCATTTTTTAAATAAATGGAAAACATGAATATCAAATCTATTTGGAAGGATAAGTGGTCCTGAATAGCCAAAAATATCTTAAAAATGAAAAGCAAAGTTGGAGGACTCTAATTTCTGAACTTTAAATCATATTACCAAGAAACAGTGGTAATTACAGCAGGGTACTGGCATAAAGACAGATACATAGACCAATAGAACTGAACTGATGGTTCAGAAAGAGACCCTCACATCTATGGTCAAGTGATTTTTTACTGGCCTGTCAAACCCACCAAGCTCAGGCAGAAGAGTCTATCCAACAAATAGAGAAAACTGGATATCCATAGCAAAATAAGGAAAGAGGACCCCTATCTCACACCTTATATAAAAATTAACTCAAAATGAATAAAAAATCTAAATATAAAAGCAAGAACCAAAAAGCTTCTAGAAGAAAATATAGGAAAATATCTTCAAGACCTAGTGGTAGTTGGTGGAATTTTAAAGGAAATAAGATGCAGACTGAAATGGACTACTAATATTGTATGTAGAAGTTTTAATTAGCTTTACTATAAAATTGTGGAAATGCACAAAGTTGATGATAACACATTATAGTGAGTAACAGCTGATTTATAAATGGGGATGTGGCTAAAAATGGTAGTCTAGGATGTAAATGCCAATTGACAGAAAGTTAGAGAATAATCTAGGGATTGAATAGCACAGTAAACCTAGAAGTAGATGAGAATTGTGGTTGATGGTACAGATGCAAGAATGTCCTTTGTGAGGTAGATCAGATGTACATCACTGTTGTAGGTTGGTGGGAATGTGGAGAGGCATGGGAAAAATGAAACTGGAGTGACCTATGGATTGGGGTTAACAGTAATAATGCAATATTCTTTCATCTATGCCAAAGATGTACTGTGGTGATAATGGAGGAGCATGGAGTGTGTGTGTCAAAGGTAAGCTATGGACCTGGTAATGGCTGGGAAGATATTATCTCATAATCTGTGGCAAATTTTCCACCATGGTGTGGCATGTTGATAGAGGGGTGTTGTTTGGGAATTCTGTACATGTACACAGTTATTTTGTAAGTTTACAACTTCTGTCATAAAGATATAGTTAAAAAATGATAAGGTGGGTTGGGGAAAAAATACACCAAATGTAAGATAAGGACTATAATCAGCAGTAATAGTTTGACAATATTCTTTTATAACTTGTAACAAATGTCTCACAACTATGCAAGGTGTTGATGGAAAGTTGATGTATGGGGCCCCTGTATGATGTTATGAATGTTTACTTTGTATGTTCACAACTTTTACTACACACTTACTGTTTATATACATTCATGTATAAGTGATATAGTAATAATAATAATAATAGGGTGGGTTGGGGTAAAATACTTTGGTTAGTAGTAATATTTTGAGGATGCTCTTTAATCATTAGTTAAAAAATTTTAACAACAGTGCAAGGCATTTGTGGTAGGGTGAGGTATGAGTGTGCTGTATGATCTTATATATGTTTGTTTTGTAAGTTCACAACTATTGCTGCACACTTATTGTTTAAGTATGTTTATGTATGACTGATACACTTCAATAAATTTAAACTTTTTAAAAAACACAAATATACATTGCCCAAACACAAAGAAAGTTTTCGTCTTGCTTATGTAAAGTCCAAAATATGTTTTTCTAAATGATTGACAGCCTTCCTAAAAAGAATGAACTTAGACCCAGCATTTTTCCCTCTTGTAGCTCTGCTTTCAACTCATGCTCTTCTGCATCAAGCTGGCTGAAGAGGAAGCATCATGAGAGATTGCAAAAGTGACATTTTTGGGGTGTGGAACTGACACACTTAACTTTTGCTTATACTCCATTGGTTAGAACTCAATCATATGGCTGTGCTTAACTGAAATGGATGCTGGGAAATACAGTCCAGTTTTGTTCCCAGAGAAGATAAAAATGAGTTGGTTGGAAAGCTAGCCTATCTTGGCCACAGCTGAAAATGTTTCTATGATATACTTACATGTAAATTTGATGATAACATTCAGTATGTAAACTTCCAATTATTTCCCCTGTTTTTTTCTCTTATACCACCACATTCAAATGTCTTCTATTCCAGAGCTCTCCACTTCTATATTCTCTACAGAATAAGCCTCCAGCCTTCTGCTGATATCAGGGAGGAGCAGTCATCTGGATGCACAGTAAGAAGAGAGGATCTGAGGACCTGACTACTTTTTTTATATACATATGTTTTTTTCTTTTTTTTTAAATTAGTTTTTTATTTATTTTTATATATCTATATACATTTTTAGGATACATTGATTACACAAATGTTACACAGAGATTCCAGGAGTACCCATATGCCACCACCCACCCCTCCCACAACCCCCCATATGCACATCCCTAAGTGTGGCATAACGCCTCTGATAGTTACATACATTTTGGGGCTTTGCCATCAGACATAGATCACAATTCAGGCCATAGACAACCCTCTCTTCTTTACAGTTCCTGAATGATACATGATCATATAAACTAGCCTACATCCTCCATTGCAGCATCATCCATGACAATTCCCAGGTCCGACCCCCCAAAAAAAACAAACAAAAAAACAAAAACAAAAACAAAAAACAAAAAACAAAAACCCTGCATTACAATTGCTCTTCCCTCACCCTGCTCCCAAATTGCCCAATGACCCTGGCTCCACATACTTTTGCAATTTCTTGCATTGCATACATCATAAGCCTATATCAAGACTCCAAAAAGTCCATTCTAGTCCATAGTTGTTCCCCCAAACTTGAGAAGACTGGAATGGTAATGTACCCTCCACCATGGAAGGGGTTATCCTGCCTGCAGCTGCAGGCTCTCGATTCCCCTGCATAGCCATCTTCCATTGTCACCTCCCAACTAGGTGTCCTGGTTGAGTCCTTTGAGTTGTAGCATAGGAGTTGCAGGTCCTCAGAGTTCTGGACACAGTTGGCTTGTGGTCAGCATGTAGTCTCCGTTCTATGGAAGTACACCTAAAACTCTGGCATCAAATATACTTTTGAATAGAAGAGACATTTGGACCATGTGCAATGTAGACTTATTTTGGTCAGTTTCTATCACTCTCAGGAGCAAGAATTCCAAGTTAGGGCCCACTAGTAAGGCACCAAACTCTGGGATTATCTGCCCTGGTATAGGACCTGGATATCTTCAAAGACTCTGGTGGCCCTCTGTTTGGGGTGATTTCAATATTGGAAGTCTAGGAGGTCCTACTGGGATTTGCATAATAAGTGTTACCTCTGGGTTGCCCTCCTGACTCATTTTGAAGTCTCTTAGTCCTATGAACTCGTCTATCTTTACCACTTCCCCCTTTTATTTGAGGTCTCTTCCCACTTTTACAGCCCGTTGACATTGGTTAGTAATCCCTCATTGCCAGGGAGGCTCATCCCTGGGAGTCATGTCCCATGCTGGGAGGAAGGTAATGTACTCATATTCTGAGTTTGGCTTAGAGAGAGGCCACATTGAGCAACAGGGAGGTTCTCCAGAGGCAACTCTTAGGTAGCCTTAAACACTAGGCTATTTCAATTTCAATAGCAATGACTCATAAGGCTAATCATCAATAAAAGGGGCCCATCAATGTATCATCCTCCTTTGCCAGTCACTGTCCTGTACTCAGGGGGATGTTGCTACTTATCTGGAGAATATGACAGAGATTTCCAAGATGGGAGTTCAGTGTTCTCCCATTTAGTGATTAATAATTCACTCCATGACCATGGCCTGTGAGCCTTTGAACAATTATGTATGACTCTTATGTATGTTCAGGTGGACTTCCTCCCATGCACCCCCAACCTTGACACCCCCCCT